>KZ303499.1:102927-140476 GCA_002705745.1 Coemansia reversa NRRL 1564
TTAAAAAAAAAAAAAAAAAAAAAACTTTGGGATTACGGGGTGCTCACTGGTACACCTAATGGCATGCAACTATAGATAGTTTTTCATCACAACTATAATTTTATCAACAAAATTTGGCTGGCAAGCTATAAAATATTCTATACTTTAAGAATTTAGAAAATTTTTTAACAATTTGGCTGTGTCTCATGTTGGGACAGCAGATTATTATAACATAAGAGGATTTATACGATTAAATAGGATATCTTTAGAGGGAACCACACATTTATTGTTGTTGTAGCTTTATTATTTGACTGAGAAACTGTCGTAGATTTGCTGGCATTCGCAAATGCATGTGAGAGTATGGTGCAGTACCACCCACCCACAAAACAGCCTTTGGAAAATAATGCCAATATTAGCAAGCGCAAATACAAACGCACTTTTAGTCTGTTCTATGAATCCAGAAAGTCTATTGTCTTTTAGCTGCACACTTTACCAAATCTAACCCAGTATGTTGTTTCCGATAATTATGACAATGGCTCGCAGGGCAGTCAAAGAGAGTTCTGACAGTTGCATAATAAGATAGGATGCAATTACAATACCATTGCTAAATGGTGTCTACAATTGTAGCCATGCTATTGCCTTTGGGCAATGAGCATAGTACAATAGATGCACCCTTATGCAGTGGATGAACAGCTGCATTGAATAAAAAAACATCGTATATCTGACACATGCATCCGTTTCTCTTCATTCCGTTACAATAGTTTACTCAGATTTCAATAGGCAGCGTCTTTAATATAAAAGCATATGATGTAGGTCCCAGATTTTTTTTGTCAATGCCTTGGCTTTTGTTTTATATTACATCACTTTTTACAACATAATAAAATTATCTAACATTTAAATTGTATTTGACTGCTTGCTGTGTTATTTTTACGTATACATCCAATGTTCGAAAAACTACGCGACATTATGGCTAGAATAACAATTTTTGACCCGCCCACAGAAGAGCAAATCGATAACCTGATGAGATTGTAAATACACCCAATGATCTTGTACTTATTGCTGCGCCACGTCCTGGCTAGTAAATCTCCCACCAACTGCGTAAAGCTAAATCTATTCAGAATAACTGAAATAACTTATAGACAGAGTTTGACTTTATAGTGTAAAAATGATTTGAAACCATTATTGATTCTCTGAAGCTTCTAGCAAACTCAAATGCTGCAAAAACATATTTTGCTATTTTAGAAAATAAAAATTCTGTCAATGCCAGCCACATCAAAATTTTATTTATGTGCTATGTCAGATAAAAGGCATTGCCACAACTGCAAGCAGCTCTGCAAGTAAAGAATAACACTATATAGCTGATTCTGTTTTAATATGTAGCATAATGAAACAGGCAACATAAGCACAACATTTGCTTCCATTATGTTGATGTTCACCTCTGGCGCTTATGTGCTTGCTTTTATCAGATACAGAAGTCACAAAGTCATTGCTAGTCGATCCTAGGCTCTCTGCGCCATATTATGATGGGCATTATCACAACTTCACGCCTTTGGTGTGGCACTACAACGATAGACACAATGTCTACCGCAGTTAGTGCTATTGACTGTATCAGATGCTACCTAATTGCGGCTGGTGGTTTGCCCTATATAGACGCTTGCAACAAGGCAAGGCTCAACAAAAGAGATGGGGTTAAACCAGAAACCGACTTGTGCTGGCATCTGTTCTGCATTGTTCTCAGATGACTACCGCCTTGCGGCGGCACGTCTACAGCTGCTATTGCATTTCTATTGCAGCCTTTTAAGTGTCTCGGATTCTCTACACAATGAAAGACCTATTCGAAGTATTTTTAGTCCATGATCAAGAGGCTTTTGGGGAGCATCGCGTTTTGTTGTTTTCATTTTGGCAGATTCGGCTCGACTAGTGCCGTTTTTGGATTGCGTGCTCCATATATGGCTACATTGTCTGGTTCAGCGATTGACACGCCAGTCATATCCACAACTATTCTTGCATTCAATTTGGGCCAGCAGTTCGCTTTTTTATTGCTAGCATAGATACCTCTTTCGGAATAAAAAGCGCCTGCAAGAAGACAGGAAAAACAATGCAAAGGCAACGTGTGTTGAGCTGTCCTTGCACAATGTAAGACAGAACAGATCCACCCTCCACTGCCAGACCGACACAAACAATCTACACGGCTTTAGCGACGCAGCTGCATATGCAGCCCATTTCGCTGCTTGATGTTGATATGTGTTTGCGCCTCCGTCATTGAAACGCTTTGTGTTGGTATACATTTGTCGTAGTTAGCAGTCTAGCGTACTTTTGTGTTCTTATTTTTCAGATGCTGTCAAAAACTCTGTTGTTGCACTGTGTGCAGTTCCGATTGTGCGTTTCATTTTCAAAAATGCCAGTAAAGTTTAACACAGAAAATGATTCGGCAAAGAAGAGATTTTACAGCCATCAGATGAGCTTCTAAGAATGATGTAGGCCGCATCTGATGCGGCAACTCTGAAATGAAAACTCCACGAAATTTTGCGCGTTCTTTGAAATTCATTACTTGCGCCTTTGTTTGCGTTTGCCAACTCTTGCTGTTATGAATGAAGTGAATCTGTATGGATTTTTGGGGGCTCTGTTGCAGCCACAACATTGGTATAAAAGCGCAGGCTGCGGCTACACCGCGAAGTCGTCTACCATCACTCCTCTCCAAACTTAAGTACCAGAAGAAAACCTGTGTCATCTTTTATTTCTTAAAACGCTTATTCTTAAACAAAGCCTGGTGTTTTCTTGCTTTCAATATTTTTACTTTTCTGCTTACCACTACGGTTTCTTTTGCACTGCTGCGACCTTTATTGCTATACTGTCGCATTCGCACCGGCTGGATTGCGTTATTATCACAAACATATAAACATGGGTTGCAGTAAATGTCGTGGATGGGAGAAAAACGAGTGCTGCCTCAGCCAGTCAAATGCGTGCGACTGTAAATGTCATACCTCATGCGACTGCGCATTTTGTTATACGGTTGAGCTGAAAGTACGGTCGACACCCAGCACATGCCACCCACAAAACACACCAAACAAATCCACTACCTCCAGGATAGCCACTGCGCTTGGCCGCGAGTCACGACAAAGCCTCGCAAATGATAAGCTTCCCAACAATCGGCCGCTGGCAGGTTTGCGGCTTTCGTTGGATGAAAGCAAAATGGGGAGAGCTCGCAAATGGTCATTACGAAACACCACATCTAAACCAATGCGAATGTTTGTATAAAGCATCCAAAATTTTGTTTTTGCCTGTTTATCTGGATATTTTATTGTAAAAGCAGTTAAATGGTCCAGTGTTTTATCCAGTACTATGACTGAGATCAACAACCACCTATTAAATTGCTTCTGGACACATCCTTTGGAGTCACCTAATCGCATATTTTGTCTATTTAACACACGGAATCGAGTGCATTGTTAGCGTTGCCTAATAATTTCTGATTGTTGTTTACTTTTTTGCAAAACACTCTACCAGCAAGGTTTATGCTAAGGTTTTCCCAATGTAAAGGTTACTGACTAGCATACAATCTGAAGTTGTATATCAGATTAAGGGGGTTGTATGATTTGAATAGATGTTGAATGTTTGGTTTATAATTGTTGCTGTTAATCTGAAACCAAAATTTATTTACTTTTCTCTTCTACTCAACTCCTCTCCCATCAATATTATCATTATTATTTTTAATAGCTTCTCTTCAAAAAAAAAATGGTTGTCACTGGTATGACATCGGTTGCGCTAGATTTGGTGTTTCGTTTTGCCATTGGCAGTAAAATAAAAACCCTTGATGATTGGAAGCAGTGTCTTGCTTTCTTAGCTGTGAATTGCGCGTGGCGAGAGGCAGCAAAGCCGCAGTTATACTCATCCGCAATCACCAGCTTTGTATCCAAACAGCGTATCACAAATAATGGGTACTACAGTGAAAGAAGGGTAGTTGGGTATTATTCCGAAGAGCACTAATATTGAGTTGATCGTAGCCAACGGCGGGGCGCATCTTTTCACCAATTTGAAAGTTGTTTCAAACTATACTGAATCTTGGAAGAAAATGGTGGATAGAATTTATGACTTCCTTTTACGCACAAATATGCAGTGGACAAATATTCGTAAACTCCGCATAGATTGTACCAATTTCCGTGAAGCGAGCGCTTTGATGCCAGAAAATGCCACGGTTACAGCTATTATCAATGCCTTGCCAAATATTAACGACATCACTTTTCGTCATCCACACAAAGACAAGGATGCCGTAAATATGTGTAGTAGATTTATCAACTATTATAAGAACCAACTTACCAATATCAATTCGAATATCCCATTGTCGTTTCTCGAATCCCACTTTATTTCGAAACTAACATTTATCGACCTAACACTGAGCTCCACGGCCACTCATCAGCTTCCATATGTTTGTGCTAATTCATTGCGCGTCTTGCATCTATACAACGTTCCGCACGATTTTTCCTGGAGATATTTTCAAAAGGACATGACCTCAGATGAGTTGGCGTTCTTAAACCTTGAGGTGCTAAAACTGGATTTTCAGGATAATGCAATTGTCTGGTATGATAGTGAATGGACAGGACAGCCTTCGGATACTCGTCGAATTTATCAGCTACAATGTCCAATGCTAAAATCACTTGTGCTTAAGAACTGCCCACCCAGTTTTGGACTATTCCAGCCATTTCTTAGCACGAGCTTGACACACTTTGATTTTCATGGCACTATCTCAGCTTTGGCACTATGCGGCGGTCTGTGCTTTGGCTTAGCTACAAAACTATCAGTGAAAATATTTTAATCTAGTGCTTTTGATGATGCAGCAGAGTTTCGCAGGGCTACAGGCTGGATCTCCAATAATACTGGGGTAGCATTACTACCTTATAGGCCTTTAAACGGGTTTAAATTTGCACTAGACCCCAATTTGACCATGTGGGGATCACTTACAAATCTAGGTTTGAATCAGGCTGTGATGTTCAAGTTCATTTTGAAGCTACTATACCGCTTTCCAAGCCTTATAACTTTTTCTATCCATGCGCTTAAACTCGATAATAACAATTTAGGACCTGCCAGCCAGAGTCATTATCAAGAAATGCAGCACATTATTGCAATGCCTTTAGATACAAAGCTAGAGACCCTGCTTATAAAATTTATTGACGGAGACGAAAACGGAGTGGCTCGCGTCATCCAGACACTGCTTATTCAGCTCAAAACTCTAAGACGGTTACAAGTACAGGCTGAATATATTTTTGTAGCACATCGATTTAAGGATAGTGCACCGTATCAGTACCCACACATTATGGATGTGAGTATCGAGGAATGTGTCTAATGGGCTGCATATTGGTTATTTTTGTTAAATGTTTCTTGTATATTTATTCCATAGTTTAATAGTACCTCGCGTTGATTAGTGGATCTAATGTGCAGCAGTGCGCTGAGCGCATTCCCTACAACTTTTTTTGTGTTAGGCGAAAGACCATATTGATAAATAGTGGCAACGGTGCACCAGGCATACTTCTGATGCTTTTTGGGGATTTAACACTACTTCTGCGCAGTTACAAACTTGCACGCAAAAGTTTAGCTGGAGTAAGCATACAGAGTAGAGGCAGTCATTCGATTCTTTGCTCTCATTTTCCAAATATTTGGTGGTTCAGTAATAAAACCCGCCAAACTGGTAAATGGTCTTGGTAACTGTTAGTCTGCTTTCCTCATAGATTTCGCGAGAAACAGCATCCAGTATCAAATTACCGGTATCAACGTGGCCACCAGGAATCTCTCAAGCATTTGGATATGTGCGCTCAGTAGATTCACGCTGAGCAATAAGCACACTTAGATTTCTGGCGTCTGGGCCAGCAATAGCCCCACCGATAACCAGATGGCGTGGCATGGGTGGCTTTCTTTGTAGAAGGTAATGTACTTAGCAGCATTTTTATGCGTGTACAATTCTAACAATAGAGATAGTAGATATGTTGCAGCATGGGCAAAAATAAATCAATTAACAAAAAAATAGACCGCCAATCTCCAAAGACTATGTAGCCCGTCATAAGCTCTATCTTAAGACCGGATGTAGCTACAATCCACAAAGTGGTAGCCTACCAAAAAAATCATACGGGCCTTGTGACTTTCACTCTAAAATTCTCTGCTAGGCTTCAAGATCCATAACAGTTTCCCACGCTGGAAGATCCCCAAAACTTTAATAAATAAGGGTCCTCATCTCAGCACGCCGGCGATGCCACTAGCTGATTCGGCGTTTATCCTCGGCTTTTTGCTTGTTTTTCAAATACATATTCTACAAGGTTTGAAATGACACAGGTCAAGCGGCCACGCCTGAGCACAAGCGATTATCACGCTGGGCACTCGGCAGATATTAGTGGCTTTTGTTTAAGCGAGAAGATAGTGCTAGATCTACCTCCAGATATTGGAACGACGGCAGCTATTGCAGTATGTCCATCAGTCAACGCAGGAAGTCATAAAGACGACTCTATACAAAATGGCTATGTAACAATAGCGATAGGTACACACCTTGGTTGCATAGCACTAGTACACAACGACCAAACGACCTCAATTCTCGAAGGACCCGGCGGACCAGCAATCCAGAACTTGTTGGCACTCGAATCAACAACACACGCTGACCCTGCTTCTATCAATAACGAAACTAAATTAAGTACAAAGACAAAGTGTGACGTGGTTGCTGGAGATGCAGAAGGTCGTATCACAACATATCTTTCGGGGCGTATGTTTTCTCGAAAAGCTTATGCCGAGCCAATCTCCGCACTAGCACCAGACTGCAATCCACACACACCAAGTAGTTTTTTGGTTGGTGATATGGGCGGGACTGTAATAAACTGTCATGCTCAGGGTGTTTCATGGAAAGCACAGATCGACATTTCAGCGCTTTCAACTGCTGCGAGAAGCGTGTTGGCTGAAAAAGAAAGCAAATTGACAGACCCCACCATCAAAGATGTCTGTTCGGTCCAGTTGCCTGATAGACATGGTCTATTTACAAACTACGTTCTTGTCGCCTCTAGCAGCGGCCATGTGCAGCTGCTTTCACGCGGAGTGCCAGTACATACAATAGCCTTATCTGCGCCATGCAATGCTTTGTGTCCTGGTGTATTTCTTGGGAGCGGCACAGGTGACAAAGTGCGCCTGTCACCAACTAGGAGTAATTTACAGGCTATAATTGGCGACGATGCAGGTCGGCTGTTTGTACTGGATGGGTTTGAGTTAGTACCTTATGCACAACTTGACTATCCTATAACGCGCGTGTTTTCGCTCCCTCTAAGTGTGTTTGGTTCATACGATGGCCCTGATGTTGTCATTTGCGCAACGCGCTCAGACTCAATCTACATCCTGTATCAAAAGAAAATTGTGGCCACACATGTAACCGGCTTCTGGCCCGCAGCTGTCAATATAATACCTGCGTTCTTAGATGCAGGTCCTGCAATTGCAGTTGTTGAGAGCCAGTTGCGCGGAGAACAAAGGCGCTACGACCGTGTACATATTATACTGCTTGAGCCGACTTGGAAGGAATCGCAAACTTAAAATTGCACTCGCTTAATTTTTATTTTATGCATGCAATGTATTCGGACCTGTGTACACACGTAGATTTCGCATAGGTTTTAACAATAATGCGGGCGATGGATTTGACAAGAAGATAGTCGATGATTGAAAACAATATCCGATCGATTGTGTTGTAAATTGTAAATCTGGCCTGCGTTGTCAAAATTTCTATCTTTTTTGTCTTGTACAACTGGTTGTCATACCTTTTTAATTACAACTATTGGTACTGTTATACCGATTCAACTCTTTGTTTTCACTGTTCTAGCAGTGTGTCAGTGTTGTTATGCTCGAAAACGGTCAGTTGAGATATATGCTACACTCTGGCTCAAGGTCAGACGTTCTTGATTAGGGAATGCCACTGTTTAGAAGCTCGTTTTGCCAAAAGGCATCAGCAGAGCAGTCCTTGAATTATCTCATTGGAAAAAGTGGAGAGCTGACCCGCCAATTTGCAGCGAGCGACCCAGAGATAATCTGTCTGCCCAATATGGTACCCGTAGACGAGTCAGCTCTTCCGCAGAAGCACATGCAACATTTGGTGTGTGGAAGGACCATAGAGGGATGCTTTACCAGTGCAATTACTCGGCCTATTTTACATCAACAGATCTACGCGGCCATGCGGGCGATGCTTGAAACACATATCAGAGTTGTGTCTGGAACACTTGAGCCACTACAGCGCGGTTCTACTAAGATTGTTTCCTCACGGTCTTTCTTCCTACAGGGCGGTAAAGGGGTGGGTAAAAGTTATCTAATGTTTCTAACCGCCGCACAACTGGTGATAGGGTATAGCAGCACACGCGTCATATATATAGGCAACTGTAACGCTTGGAAGCGACATAGTAATAGTATCCAACGCGATAAATTTCTTGTAAAAAGCAATAGCGGTTGCATTTATTGATGGCAAAATAATCCAGCGCGCTATTGACGAATGGATCAAAAGACAAACTGAGAGCTCTATTTATCGTAAATCCTCAGTATTGCAGCTACTTAGAAATATTCAGGCTTACTGCATTCGCCGTAATATTAAGGTCGCCTTGCTGATAGATAACATGGACGCAGTGTTTAAGCCAGATGCTGCAAGTAAAGAGCTTATAGAACATATCAGCTATATGAAAGAGGTGCTTCGTTTCACAACACTTTTGGCAGCATCTGAAAACTCAAAAGCCAGATTACTTAGCTTGAAACTTAGAACAAGCGATATACACATCAATGATTTTTTTTAGATTTTTGGAGGCTAACTTATATATACAGAAACGAGATCTTGGAACAAGAATACCAAAGTGGCAGCTCAACGGAATATTAACTGTGACTCGACGGCATCCTGGAAACCTTACCATCCTGTGTTAGCTGCTTTTAGATAAACTTGGCAGATGCAATTATAATGACAAGCAGATCGTATTAGAATGCGTTGTCGAGTTTGTTTACTGCTATGGTCTAGGGTTTTGCTTTACATCAGCCACATCATATAGATATTGATATGCGGAAAGTAATTAACAAACTTATTAGTAGCACAGCGTCGTGAGTAATACGAAATATGGATTATATCCGCTTCGTGTATATAAGTTCTTGCAAGTTCGCAGCATTATTTATTAGTAACAAAAGGAATTACTGTCCACTTGTTTTTTTTTTTTTTTAAGATTTAAGTGTAAAATTGGTTGTCGTGAAATCATGCGGATATGTTAGCTACTAGTTCAACTTGTCCACATGTTAAATAAAGCCACATATTATGCAACGCCCTTCAATATGTAGTTAATCTCTGGAATAAACATACAACACTAATAGATAATAATGTCAATATATATTGCAAATCATTTAGCAATGCTGTTGGTTTTGAAATTAACAGCAGCACTACAATATGGAAATACTAGAGTTTGTCACTGCAACTATCAACCAAAAAACATCAAACATATTGACCAGTTAGAATGTTAAATTCAAAACTTCAAAAGCGTCGTTAAAAGCAAGAAGAGAAAGGAGTCTGCAATTGACAAACAGAAATTGTACTTCAGAATATGTTGAGCAATGTTCAGGCTTTTTCTTTGGCAAAAGTGAGCACATCAATAATATATTGTTATTTAGTATACGGCTTAACTGAGTATCCTCAAGAAAATAAAGCATCAAACCCAGGAAACATCTGTTATAAGATATTTATTTGCATAAACTAAAAGTAAAGGCTCAGACTTTGCCGCAATTCTAACTCAATGTTGCTGATGCTTTGGATTTCTACTGTAGAGCTTTAGTATGTGCAAGTACAATAGTATCTTGAAGCCTTTTTAGCGTTAAAATGTTTTTCAACTGACTAGGGTAGCAAAATGTCATAAGCCATAAGGTAAACACAAGGCAGTCTAAGTTTTAAACTTTATAGCAGCAATATTTGAGAAGGGCATTGGTGCTCTGCTTTAGAAGAAAGTAAACATTTTTTTTTCAGAAAATTGCTTAACATGTACCTGGATAATTTTCAAAAAGTATAACTTGTTTGCAAACATCAATCCATATTTAAGCACGCAATATATAGGCTTTACTTTTCTGAACATTGCACCAGCACATGTTGCCAATAAAATTAGTCTTGAGGTAGCGGCTAAATGTCTGTTTGATCTGTGAAACCGTTGAATGTGTGAAAGGTGCTCACACGAGCATTCTTTATGGCCAGTAGGATAAGTGTTTGTTTTATGCCGCTGTCACACTATACAGCATTGTAAACTTGCTTCTAAATATTAATTGAGTGTGGGGGTAACCTTTTCATTAAATAGCAGCAAAAGATGCCTTTCTACATCTGCGTTTTATTTTTTTGTTAATTTCAAAGATTCAGGGGGCACTAATTGTTTTTTTTTCTTGACATGTATACAGTTTTTTATTTTAAATTTTCAACACGGGAATATCGACAGTATATTCACACCATGAAATAAAGACAATGAGGTTTCTAAATTTATTTTATGCATTTCATTCAGACTTGGCTAGCATCGCGTGTCTTAAACTTTAACTTGCAATATCATAGAGGACAGTGTAATAAAATCCGCAATATCAGAAAGCGGATGTTTTCTGAAATAAATGAAGATACCAAAATTTTGATTTTCACAGTCAAACGCATTACAGTTGAAA
The DNA here is from genome assembly GCA_002705745.1 of Coemansia reversa NRRL 1564. Taxonomy (NCBI): domain Eukaryota; kingdom Fungi; phylum Kickxellomycota; class Kickxellomycetes; order Kickxellales; family Kickxellaceae; genus Coemansia; species Coemansia reversa. The sequence continues at coordinate 113,569 of KZ303499.1, forward strand.
ACATGATGATGTATTCAATTCACCCATGGTCCACATGAGCGAGCTGTGTATGCATGATTTGACAGCAAGGGTATTAGATAACAATTCTTCCAGATGCATGGTCATCCGTTGGATCTGCATTTTCCGCCACTGGCTTCTCGCTTTCATGGAAAAAAAAAAATTTAGTTGCACAATGCACAGATGTCATAAGCGACAAGCTGCGAGGTTGATATTGCATTGTTTTGAAAGTGCGCATAAAAGCGCTGGTCACAAGGGATCCTCAATGTAGCCCTCGCAGACAGGCATTAGTTGCAAGATGCAGCACACACAGCAAACAAATTTAGAGTTCATTCATTTATTCACTCAGTCATTAAGCACCCTATTCTTCGTGGCTTGTCATTTGCTCTTTCGATTTCCAGTGTATGTCTTATCTTAGCTGCACTTTGACAAGGAAGTTGCATGGTTTGTACAGTCGCCGTATGATTTACACCATTATTTCTTACTTTCTTAGATACGGGGTAAGGGGCTTTTTTTTTTGCAATCAGCCGTGGCATATGGACACATTCAGGAATAGTTTTTCAACTAGGTGGACAGCATGTACCTAAGAAGAAGAAAAAAAACTCAGCTGCCATTACTTTAATGGACTTTCAAAGAATGAAGGGATCTTCCATGAAGACAAACAAAAGCATGGAAAATAAGGGGTGTACATGTAATTGCAAGTCCCTAATTCTCTTTACTTTGTGCCATGCGACAAGCATTACACAAATTCCGTGCCTAGAAATTTCTTTGATCTTTCAAAAAAAAGTGGTTAATATTCAAGGGTAGCACAGCCGCGTGGCTTGCCCTGAACAAATTTAAAACTATAAAAGCTAGGTTTATAGCACCTGCTTTTTTTTTTTAAAATCCCCACATACAAATAAACTACTTTTACACACAAATCTAACATATTACCTTCTTTTTCGCTTTGGCGTAAATACCATTTATAATATACTTTTTCTATTAAAATTATCCAACATAAGCAGATATGTGCAGCAAGCTGACCAAGGACTCTGCGGCGCTAGGCGCACATCGTCTTCACAGGGAAGACTTCCTCTGCAGGATCTGTGGATTCAATGCCCTGTCAGAGGTTCATCTTATCCTTCACATCGAGTCCATCCATCCTAATGGGGTTTTGGAGTAGTTTTCTACTATTTTTTTAGGAACACAGCAAAATAATGTTGTGCTTTTATTTCTTTTTAGTATCTTTTTATTTTTACCAGAGCTTTTGTGACAACCGCAGTATAACGCATCAATATATATATATATATATATATAGTCCCCATGAATGGATTTGTGAAAGATTAGCCTCAGTTGCTGTTAATTTTTCTGTACGTATCTAAAGTTGGTTTAAGGTGTGTGTTTTTTTTTCAAAATGGTTAATTCCAGCCATTGGGTAAGATTTGCATTATCTGCAATACCAGGAGTGCCAAGAAATTAAGAGATGATAAATGCGCGCATAGTGACATTACTATCTACTGCAAGATTTCCTGACGACATGCTACAACGTGAGAATGGTGGCAAACATTGGCATATTGATTTTGCATTTTATGTCACATAACAGACAAGATGCAGGTGCAAGCACAGGTGGTACTTAATCATGCTTTTTTTTTTTACCATGCTCGCCAATGCATCTTTTTTTTTCTGGTGTATTCACTATTATACAATTGTAAAAACACATGTTGGCTAATTGTATCTGGTTAGAGAGGCTGTTTGTGGACATCTTTCTGGTTGTATACATATGCACAAACACAAAGACTGCACTCTTCTCTACCAGAAATCCTTCATGTGCGCACATATCATACGACGAGAAATAAGCGCTTATATTGACAGTGAGAGGCAACCCAGCAAACAATATTGCAACTAAATTATCCTTATTTCAACGCAGGCTGCTGTGTTGGAAATAAACCTTAGCAAAAAAAAAAAAAAACGCTTGGATAAAAGGAAAAAAAAAAGACCCAGCTGATCCGTACATGTACAGCAAATCAGGCGGAAAAAACCCATGACTCTGTGACTTGGTGAACAGGAAACGGGTGAAATTCGGCTGTTGACAATTTTTTTATTTAGGAAAAAAAGAAAACCGTCTTTGGCACGCAATCGATTAAAAAGTAGCTTGGTTAAAAGCACAGCGCAATGGGAGAGAAAGTACAACGCACTGCGCCACGCAACAGGGGACCACTGTTTTATGAACTGGCAGCTGGGATTCTTCAGTGTCTGGAGCAACGCCGGGGATCAATCAAGAGTCTTACTATTGGAAATGACAATGTGAAGCCCGAGAACAAGCGCAAAGTATATGCGCTGATCTGCCAAACTCTAAAGTACGCATCGGTTCTTGTTCCCCTTCTTAAACGCAGTCGTATTATGGAAACTGAGGGGATTGACCGTCGTGTAGCGCTGCTGCAACTCCACGATCTGCTTCTTACAAAGGCAGGTCTGCAGCGCAATGGTGCCAACACTCAGCTTAATAAGAAAATCAGCAGACATGCAGAGAAGCTTCAGATGGAGTTGGACACAATTAGACAGGATCGTGGAGTTGAATGTAATGAGGACCTGGTACCGGATTATCTAAAGGATGATGTATCAACTTTTCGTTATGTACGCGTGAATTTGTTAACAACCACAGTTGATCGGGTGGTAAACCAGTTTATTGAGGAGGGTTATAAGCTTGTTGATTCGAGTAGAGTTGAGCGTAATCAGCTACATAGTGTGTTAGAAGTAAAATCGCGTTCATTTATGCGAGACCTGGACTTGCATGATCTACTTGTATTCCCACCAGGAACTGATCTCCATGCTCATAAGCTGTACGTGAATGGATCGGTTGTGCTACAAGACAAGGCGTCGTGTATACCAGCACATGTGTTGCAGCCAGCACCAGGGTCAACTGCACTTGATGCGTGTGCAGCACCAGGCAACAAGACCAGCCATATGACCAGTCTGATGGGCAATCAAGGCAAAATATTCGCCTTTGAACGCAACAGGACTCGCTTAGGTACATTAATCAAGCTTACCAGTCAGGCAAAGTGCAAAATTATCACAGCACAGTGCGCAGATTTTCTTTCCATTGATCCGCTGGATTCCGAGTATGCGGAAGTCGAATATGCACTTGTTGATCCCTCATGCTCTGGATCAGGGATTGTGAATCGCATGGATACGCTGGTGGATTCGTATATTGCGACAATAGATAAAGAATTTAATGACGATGATAGCGGCGGCAACAGCAGCAATGTAAATGATGAGACGGACAAAGCACGGCTGCATAATTTGGCAAAATTCCAGACTTTAATCATTCTTCATGCAATGCGGTTTCCAGCCATCAAGCGCATCTCCTACTCGACATGTTCTGTACATGAAGAGGAGAATGAGGCTGTTGTTGCCAATGTACTGAATAGTCAAAGTGAATTTGCACTGGCATCTGCGGACCAAGTGATTCCGACGTGGCCTCGTCGGGGACTGCAAACAACTGGCTTAACAAAAGAGCAAGCAGACTCTTTGGTGCGTTCACTTCCTGAAGATGGGACTAATGGGTTTTTTGTGGCAGCCTTTGTTCGCATAGCGCCTGCTGACCTGAATCAGATTAGGATGCAGCTTGAGGCATATCATGGATCAAATTTTCAGGTTAAGGACAGCCATAAAGTCGCTGCCATCTCTACAAATGCTAGTGCTGTTCAGCAGCCGCACCGCCAGAAGCGCGGCAATCGGGGGAAGCGCAAAGATGGCGAGATATCAGCACCTGGCCTAGACAATGAGACGACTCTAGCCACCAGCGGACGAGTTAAACGCATAAGACCTCCACCTCTGCCTGTGGTTGCAAAGGGCGCCACCAGAAGCAGAGGCAAGAAGCGTCCTAGACGAAAGATATCTGTGGCGGCAGTATAGCAAAATCTGGGCTGTTGTGGAATCTTGCAATAAAGTAGTGCATGTCGTATAGCACGCGTGGACTTTGCACACTGAAATTTTATCCCCCTTTCCCCACTTTCTGGGATGCTCGTAAAGTGCGCACATTGCGTCTTCGACAGGTTTCTGTTATTTTTTTTATTTTTTATTTTATCCTTTATACTTGGTATTTTGAACAAAGTTGTACCTGTTGCTGTGGCAAGTTCTTTTTTGGGGTTGCATATAGATTAGATAGACTTGTTGACAACAGAGAGCACAGCTGGACAGCCTGGTAATGTCGTTCAAATTCAACTGGGGAGGGTTTCCAGCAGCGTTTAACGAGGAGGCACTAACGATGCTGACCCAGGCACTTAACAAGGGTGGAAACAAGCCGCCAAACCTGGTTGGTCCGATAACAGCTAAAGAGTTGGACCTTGGGAGCGTTCCGCCACAGCTTGACATTCTGGAAATCAGCGAACTGGAGGAGGACAGGTTTCGAGCCATGTTTCGCATGAAGTATGAGGGAGATGGGTATCTTGTATTGCAGACAAAAGTCCAGGCAAATCCTCTACGTCTTCCCACCAGCGAACTTCCAACTATGCCTAGCATTGGAGTAGTTGCTGCTGCACAGCCATTAGTGGTGCCTATGCTTTTACGCATATCAGGACTTAAGCTAAACGGAATAGTCGTGCTAGCAGTCTCAAAAGTAGATGGAATAACACTTGTGTTCCGAAGTGATCCGCTTGTATCAGTAGAGGTACATTCGACATTTGATTCGGTACCGTCAGTGCGTCGGATGCTACAGCGTGAAATTGAGGCTACTTTACGGACATTGTTCCAGGAAGACCTGCCGATTATCGTTCACGATATGAGTGTTAATGAGATTAGACGTGCGCGAGATTTAAAAGAGCGGGAAAGACGTGAACATATTGAAAAGCAGCAAAAGCAGATCCGCCTCCAACATGCGCGTGTGGATAGCATGGGTGATATGTGGACGGCAGCAACACGTGGAACTGATATTGGCGGTACGGACTCTGGAGCGGCTTCGGCAGGATCAATTTCGCGCTCAATATCACAACAATTGATGGCCTCGCAGCTGCATCATCGGCTAATGGAGCTATCTAAGGAGGAAGGACTAAATAATATTGGACAACAAAGTCTTGGTGTTCATAACGACTCCAATTATCGGCATGCGTTTAGCAATCGGATGGGTGACGATGCAGATTCTTACTCACATGAACAATGGCAGCAGATGCTTGAAACAAAATCGCAGGGCCAAGCGTACAGTATGTCCGACCGTTTTAACATGCATACACCGTCACCACATTCCCACCGACATAGTGACTCTGGTCATATAGAAGCAAAAGAGTATCCAGAGTCGCTTGAGCGTTTTCTTAATGAAGACTGGGAGCGTCTGCAACAGTCTGCAGAATTGGAGGCATATCAACGGCGACGAGAAGAAGAGAAGCGAGCGCTTGAGGAGCAACAAAATGGTGTTATTCTGCGTCCATCTGATAATGCGGTGGCTGCTCGACTAGCGTCACTGATGAGCATGGGTCAGACACTTTCGCCGTACACTCGTCGGTTTGAGCATACTACATTGCGATCTGATGTGAACCCACGATCTGGTTACTTTGCATATCGGAACCCGACTAATGCTGCAGCTGCTGGTGATCCTCCGCACTTTGACATTAATAGCGCTGGTTCGCCGCCGCATTCTCATTCATTGTCACCAAGCAGTTCATTTGTGCGCCATGATTCTATGCAGTTTTCTTCTAGTGCAGGGATTCCGGCGACAACACCCTTTTCGACTACAACACCTCCCAGTGGTGGTGTGCGATCGCCGTTTGCACGTAATCGCACTTTGCGACGCAAGGTCCATCGGATCGGTGGTATCTCTCTTGGAAAGGGCACCGTAGGACAGTGAAAACATGTACTGTATTAGCTGAGCATACCCTTTTCTTCAGCATCTGTTCTGTGAATATAAAAAGAAATGTAGATGGATCCAGAATTTCTCGTGAGAGTTTGCTGTTGTGTTGCAGCCCCTGCCTGAGTTCTGACATTCCCATAAAAGTGTTCAATAAACAAGGGCTATGAAGCAAAATTAAAGGTTTGTTGATCCAGTAATGGTTTCTGACTTACCATCGACACATTCTTATTTAACATACCTCTAGAATTTTTTTTTTATAATGGACTCTGACGATGTGCCCACGTTGTCTGCTGATGCGCTTGCAGCTTTGCAGACATTTCTTACAGAGAAGCAGGAGCTAGATGATTAGTTTGCTAATCTCCAACAGAACGCAGAGGAGGTATTTGCAAACAATAAAAAGATAGATATGGGTTGTTTTCAAGAGGATTGGCAATTGAGTCAATTCTGGTATGACGAAGCAACAGCAAATTTTATTGTTGAACGTGTATTAGAAAATACAAAAGTAGATGATACTATTGCATTTATTAGCTCACCTACAGCTTATGTTGCATTTCACAACACAGTATTGGGTGAAAGAGAAAACGCATATGTGTTTTTGAATTTGATGAGCGGTTTGATTTATTCAAGGAGAAGTTTGTACACTACGATTTCAACAAACCGTTAGATTTTGCAAGGGCTGACAAGTTGAAGGGGAAATTCAAGTTTATTGTGGCTGATCCACCATTTTTAAACGAGGATTGTTTGTCGCAGACAATGAAGACTGTGCGTTTTTTGGCAGCAGACGGTGCACTGGTTATGATTAATACAGGTGCGGTGATGGAAGATCTGGCAAAAAAGCTCATTGGTGCCAAACTTACGAGCTTTCATCCAATGCATCGTGGAGGTCTTTCGAACGAATTCCGTTGCTTTTCAAATTTTGAGGATACCAAACTCAAGTGGATAAACAAATAGTCAGGGAAAAAAAGGGGGTATTTCGCTACAACAGGGGGGGGGACACGACAGTATTTTTTCTGCTGTGTCCATAATTGTTGCTTGTGGTCCTCTACAATCATTTATCTCCCAAGACATTCATGCTTATTGAATCGACCTTTTTTCTCAAGAAATATCGTTTTCGTTTATTTCAATAGTAGTGGTTTTAATTTCACGCAGCGGATGGTTGACTATGCTGCGGAAAATATATCTGGAAGGCGCGCGCAGTGGAGCTGCAAGATCAGGGCGATTCCTGACTATGCAGGAACTGCGTTTAGATAGACTTTTCTCATGCACATCATCAACGTTAGAAAACGACCAGCGTAAAAGCCAACTAAAGATGTTGTCAGAAGCCTTAGGAGAGAGTATAAGCGAAAATCAGGACGAAATAGGTCAAGTCCACATTTCAACTACAAAGAAAAATGATTCTTCCATGTTTGGATCGAAAGCTCAAATATTGCCCGACTTTTTTGATGAGGTTAAAGACGTTGCTAAGAGAGTGGAAACAAAGGCGACAAATGCAAAGAACTCACGCTGGTCTTTAGAAGAAAAGCAACGATTAATGGAAACAGTTATGAAAAACCGAACATCATTACGGGGAACAATTGATTGGGAAGTAGTGGAACGCGAGTTTCCTAATCGTACACGCTATGCCTGCAAGGCAATACTAAAACAAATGGAGCGATCAAACGAAACGGATTCTAACATGACAAATAACAAGATTTCTTTTACTAAAAGAGAAAAGACTTTGCTTACTGATGCTGTGCGTAGACTTGGAGATCGGAACTGGGCTGCTTTAGCAAAAGAAATGAGCCGTGATACTGGGATTACACGTTCTCCAGTAGTATATAATAGAATGTGGACGCATAAACTTAGTCCAAAAGTACAGGCTGCTCCATTGTGGTCAACAAATGATACTAAGAGGCTACGTGAGCTTTCTAGCATACATGGAAAAGACGCGGTGTTTTTAACTTTCAAGTTTTTCCCTCAATATACGCCGCCTCTTATCAGTACAATGCTGTTGAGAATGGGAACAAAATATGAGGATCGAGATCCACGACGAACTGTGCAACTTCCCAAGGACAGACAGCGCAATTGACAAACTCTGATTGTTTCTTTCACTGCTGACCTGTGAATAACCAGCTGGAAGGTTTTGTAAAGCTTAATTTGTCATACTTTAAAGCTAAAACAATTTAACATCTATAACCAGAACTCACTACTCAAGACTAACAGGAAAACACTCCACAATCCTTGGTAGCCACTCTTGCTCAGATTTTTGCAAGGCTACGTGTCAGACGGACCATGGTCTCAGCTTCTGACTTTACAGCCAGACCATTAGCATACCACCGAACACGCGTGTTTGCATCAATCAGAAAGACGTATCCAATAAGTGGGTTAGCAATACCCAGGGCCTTCCTAAGGTACTCTACATCGCCATAGTGAACCAGATAGTTTGCATGACGGTGTTTGGGCATTGATTTGCGAAGATATGGCAAACACAACTTGAGAACCAGTGCCTTTGCCCAGTTCTCCTCAATGTTAGCCTGCACCAACTGAATGGCATTAACACCAGCAAATGTCTTTTCAAACACGCTAACAAAGCTCTGCGTATGTTTCTCGGCGAATTTAGTAAACTCCACACTAAGCAATGTGGTATTATTGCGACATAAATCCACAATATCAGTGTTTACACCTGCAAGAGTTTTGCCTTCGAGATTAGGAAGATATTTTGCACGGCCACTTTTTATCAGTTGCTGTGGAGCCTCGAACAGTTTGTCACCGTTGTTGCGTAGATCAACAATGTCCTGGAAATACGAGTGTCCAATGTCATGAATAATCTTGGCACGCGTTTCGAGATTCTTCTCAGGACTCAACACATCACGCATCTTCTGTTCCATCTGTTGTTTCAGCGGTTGGCGCTCACGTCTGACTGCTGGTTCTGACTGTCCTACGGCATCTCCCGGAGTGATGGTCCGCCGAGGCTTTGCTCGCGGACGTGGAAAGCGAGTGTTGCCAAAGTACTCGATCTTTTCAGGGTCTTGCTCATTAGTGCATCCTCCATCCGTGTTAGCCTTCTTGTCTTCTGGTTTCTTATTGTCTGTGGGGGTTTGTTGGATAGGTGTCTTATCATCGTTAGTCTTTTGTGGCTTTACTGTACTGTCCTTGCTGTCAGTAATAGACTTTGAATTCACCACACGACAGGAATGTAGAGAGCGCTTTGCCGTGCCACGCGCCAAATAAAAACCCAAAGACGTCCTCCACAGCGACATTCCAAGTGGAAACATTAGAGTGATAAAATGATTTGAGAAAGATAAAGTGTTTTACACAGCTTGCCAAGTGCAGAAAGTGTCATGTATGGCCATAAGCTCAAGTGGCATGATCAACTTGATGTGCTGATTAGGTCGCATCGCCCAACTCGCCTGTCGGTTCACATTCTGCTCTCTCAATAACGACAATCAGCTATAATGGCCGGTAAAGGAGCATCTCGACTGATGCTTACAATGTTTACGCACAGCCGTTGTCAATTGTGCGTAGATGCGAAAGAGGCGCTGGCACAGGTCCACAAACAGGTTCCGTTTGAGATCAGTGAAGTGGACATCAGGAAGCCAGGCAACGAGAAGTGGTTCGATGAATACAAATACGATGTGCCCGTCATTCATGTCAACGACGAGTTTCTCTTGTGGCACAGAGTCAACGTTGCGGACACCGTGGCAAAGCTCAAAGCAATCAAGATCCGTCAATAATAATTCCATATCAGTTTGTCCGGCTCGCTGCCATCAGCAGAAGCGACTTGTAATGTCTCTGCTTTTTTTTTTTTTTTTGCAAAAAGAATACATTAAATGCTCTGAACGTAAACAATGATTGTTGTAGAATATAAAAGCCAAAAGAGAAAGCTACAGTGTCGCAGGATCGGAATTGGTAGAAGCAGCAGGCTCCAGACGATTGAGCTCGCCCTGCAGGACTTTCTTCACACGAGACAGAGAGAAAGCCGCCGACGTAACTTCACAGCAGCTGTCGACAGTATATGGAGACTCGATAATGACTTCATCAAGAACCACAATTCTATCTTTTTCCCACCGACACGGCATGGTTTTTGACAACGCTTCGAAAATCGACTGTGCCCGATCGCTGACTCCAACGCCAATCCGCGATGCACGCTCCCGCTCCTGAGCCAACGCACGCTGTTTGCGTGCCTCAATTGCAGCCACAGGTACTACATTAATCTCTGGTATATTATTCTGACTGTTTTCTTCTTTCGACAGTACCCGGACATCTGTAATATTCACGGCCTTTACAAGGTGCACCTGCTTACGTTCACTACTCTCATCATCTCCACAGACCGAGACTAACGCCACCACTCCACTATAAACGTCGTATGTAAACAGCAGTCCCTCTATAGTGCGTCCATCCACAAGATCAATCGAAAGTAGCGTATTGACTAGTAAAGTTAGCGAAACCAATGGTGGTGAAGCATGAGTCTGACGTCCAGTACCCTTCCTTAAGGATAACTCGTTCTCTCCACCAGCATTTTTCTTTGCAGCTGTCGCAGCATAAGAGAGTTGAGCCCCAGTGTTGGTCTTTTTAGTGTTTAAAGACGTTGAATTTAACGACCGATCCCCTGAATTTGCTTTCAGCCGAGGTGATTCTGTATTAGATGTGGTTGCTGCGTTTGGCGGTGTGACAACATCCTGCGAATTATTCTTTGGTGTGAAACTCAAAGTCCTATTGTCGCTAAGCTGACGTCTCGCTGCTGCACGGTAATCCATTCCAAATCTTTAGGAATAGAAAATTTAAAATGTTCTAAAGGCCTCACAAGATCCCAAATAAAACAAGTGCAACGCACTATAGGAGCTAGAAAGTAGGAAAAGGGGGAATGGGGAATTGAAAGATGGAGTACTTGAGCTGGAAAGAAGTGCGTTTATGGCTCGGCTCGACCAATCGACTCCACTTCTTTCATGTTTGTGCAACAAGTGACATAGCTAATTGGATGTTAACAAAAAAAAAAAAAAAAACAGCCAGAAGGGCTGATGTACAAATTATAAGTAGATACAGATGTGATGATATCCGAGGAACCTCACCAACCCTATTGGTCGGGAGTTGCTATGCGCATCTAGCGCTCATTTGCAACTTGCGATTAAGCTTTTTATTCCACGCATCAGGTGGTCATTTCAAGCCATAAGCACAGTGCCAGCGCTATCGTTACACTGCTCGGTTGCAAGCCCATCACCACTTCTGTCGTGGGAAGTGGATGATGGCGACATAAGCTTAACAACCCGCAACCGGCTTGGGTTGAGTGTCCTCAATCTAACGTTTAAGCGCCTTGCGCTGCTGCTTCAGTTTAGCCGTAATCTCGCGTACACTCGCAAGTTCAATTTCAAGCGCCTTGCACCGCTCCTCCTCTTTAGCCGTAATCTCGCGTACACCCTTGAGTTCAATTTCAAGCGCCTTGCACTGCTCCTCCTCTTTAGCCGTAATCTCGCGTACACTCGCAAGTTCAATTTCAAGCACCTTGCACTGCTCCTCCTCTTTAGCCGCAATGTCGCGTACACCATTGAGTTCAATTTCAAGCGCCTTGCACTGCTCCTCCTCTTTAGCCGTAATCTCGCGTACACTCGCAAGTTCAATTTCAAGCGCCTCGCAATGTTGCTCCCATTCAACCACTGCCCCGACTGCAGCCAAAACTTCAGCCATCAGCACCTCGGACTGCCGATCCTCCTGTCTGGACATGGCCTCGTGCGCATCCACAAGATCATACTCCACTGTATCGCGCTGAAGGCTCTCTTCTATTGCAGCCTCGCGTGTCGTCCTCGTCATACCTCCCAGTGCCTGGGACTCACTTCCAGTCTCCTGCATATGCGCTTCATATTCGTTTATAAAGTCATTAGCGATTTCACTAATGGAAGAATCCTCTTCAATCGGGCTCTCCAAACTTTTGCGCGTAGCCGCAAGCTCTGCCTTAAGCGCCTCGTTCTGTTGTTCCTGTTTGAGCACAACCTCGTCTACATTGGCAAGCTCAGCCTTCAACGCCTGAATCTGCTGGTTGGCATGTTGAAGTTCTGTGAACCACTTATTTGCTAGTTGGTCCCAGCGATTAGAAAGGAAACGAGGCATAAAACGAATATCTGTTTGCGCATAAGGGCAGTCGGTTACAGTCATATTTTCCGTTTCAGAGCATTGCATTTGCGAGAGGTGACGAGCGTTTTCGTCATTTGAAGACGTACTTTCGAAAAAAAATTCACCCATCCAACGAAAGGGTGCAAATATCGTAGAGACGATGAACATCGCGAGAAAGTTAATAATAAAAGCAAGTTATACGTGTTTTAATATAATAATATAAAATTAATTAAAAAGAGGAAAAGAGGAAGGATTATTTTGTCATTGCCAAAAACGCGGCTTTTATTTACTTTTACGTCGGCTCAGGAGAGTACGCATGCTGTAGTTAAGACAAACGAATCGAACCGAACCGGCCTAAGCCACATAGATTATTGTGGAGCACGCATTAAGCCACAGATAGAATATGTGTGGAGTCCACTCGACCTGTTCCGTCCTTAGATTCAACGTATCTCCAAAACTCTTTTCCTCGGCTGCCTTTGTTGTCTTGCGTGCTTGTTTGTGAATATCTTTTTTTTTTTTACAATTCTCATTGTTTTTGACGCCTTATGTCTAATATTTACGCCCTACTGCAATTGTAATAAAAAGTGCCTACTTTGGGTGTGCCAATTGGATACATCAATGGCATGGTCAATTGAACTGGCACCGCAGGTGCCAGATATTTTAGATGTAGCATCAGAATTTGATGACATTACGGCACCACAATCTGATTTATGCACCTGATGCATGTATATCTGTCCGAAATAAGACTAATAGCAATGGTGTGAGTCTTGTACTCAACTTTTCTTCTTTGAAAGTTCTCTTTTGGGTATTTCCAGGAACTCTATCGGTCATCACTAAACCCTATTTTTGCTTGAAAAATATTTCTATTACTATCTTTACCCTTTCTACACCAGGGTTGGAAATAAAAGACGTCTATCCCCTAGATGTACGCAACGGAGCCGTCGGAACATGGACAGAGTCCAGCACCTACACAAGGCGATAGATATGGACATAGCAATGAGAACGGGGTTGCACCAAGCGCAAGCGCAATCCCAACAGAGGATGTGACAAGCCCACTTGCGTCTAGTGCAATGCTAGCTGCGCCTGGCTCAAACAGAATGGCTGCAAATACAGGCGTTACATATCCAGACAGTATGGCATATCAGCAGCACAGGCCGCTGCCTCCAAATAATCTGTCGCAGGCAGCACCAAATCAGCAAACATACTACGCCGAAGGATACGGTGGGCCTCAACACGAGGTGGGCGGAGGGTATCCACCACCGCCTGTGTCGCACTCGCACAGCGCACCGCCACGCCAACCACAGATGACGGGGTATGGCGGGCACTACTCTGGTGAGAACCATTATTACGTCGCGGCAGTGCCCCCAGCAGAACCACATGTGACCGAGCACTATGGCGTGCACCCAGCGGCGGCACCAGTGTACAGTCCTCCGCCTGTGTCCCAGCAGTCACATGTGTACAACAGCCCTCCGCCGCCGCCGCCGCCGCCTCCACAGCGACCACATCCGTACAGTCCTCCACCACCACTGTCTAAGCAACAGCAGCATGCGTACAATGGCCCTCCACCGCTTTCTCGGCAGCACCATGCAAGCAGCCCTCTGCCCCAGCAGCAGTATGCATACACAGGGCCGCCGAGTGCAACAGCAGCATATATGGGTGGCCACTATGGACAGGCGCCGGCGTCACATCCGCCCTCGCTTGCGCAGGCGGCGACAGCGCCCGTGTCTGCACAGCACTATTACTATCCCGCGCCCGACAACTACGCGCAGCAGCCGCATCCGCCACACACTGCCCATGCCGGCATGTACTATAAGGACCCGCCTCTGCCAACACATCAGTACCAACCACACGAGCAGCGCCAGCAGTACGAGCAACACCAACCACATCCACCAGCGCACCAATACCAACCGCCCCTGCCCTCACAACAATACCAGTCACACCAGCACTATCAACAACGCCCGCCGCATTCACTTGCTGGCTCGCAGGCGCCTACGCTGTTTTCCTACTCACAGACGGAGGCGCCATGCTGTAAACACGAGCTGCCCCTATCGGCTCCAACGCCCCCGCTCTGCCAGCCTGCGCTTCCACCACGGCAGCCCACACATCCGTCGCAGCACAGCTCTCCTGTACCCTACAGCTCGGTATATGGTTCTTCGGACGCAGGTCCTGAGTCTGGCCGGCCAGCGTCGTTCTATGGCACAGCACCGGCGTACCATTCGCCGCCGCCACAGCAGGCACTGGGTCGACACTCGTCGCTGCGACAGCCCATGCGCCATTCGCCGGTACCGCAACAGCTGCAGCGCCACTACTCGCTGGCAACCACCGAGGCGGGTGGCGGAATTTACGGCCAAAAACGTGATACACTAGTACAGAACCACGGAGGACGCCAGCACGACATGTCTACACTGGTTGGGTCCATGGGCACGCTGTCTCTGGCTCAGCAGCCGCAGCAGCAACCTGGTAGCGTTGTGCTCAGCCAGCCAACAATGGGACGCGTGGGCGGCGCGCCGGGTAGTGCAGCACTGGCGGCTGGCAGCATTGCACATCGGTCGGCTGCAGGCGGGCTGGCAGCAGCAGCAGTCTCGCAGCCAAACGGCAACGGGCAGGCGCTGTGGGAAAGCACCAGCACCGTTCCACGCGACATTGGCGTGGCGCGGCATGCAGCAGCGGCGGAGACAGATGCAGGCAGTGCTAAGCACGCGCTGGTAGTGGGCATCAACTACTACGACGCGGCGTACTCGCAGACTTCCAATATTAACGGCGCGCATGCGATCCGTGCGCTGCTGATAGGAAAGTATGGTTACTCTGAGCGCAACGTGACATTACTCAGCGACGACCAGACCGACGAGCGTTGCCATCCAACACACCATGCTATCACCGCCGCCATCGGCCGCATTATGCGCGCCGTCCGCCCTGGCGACACCGTATTCTTTTACTTCTGCGGATTTGGCCGCCTCCCCACGCAGCTGCAGGATTGCCCTGACGACACCATCGAGGACATCAAGCGTATACACGGCGACTACATTCTGCCTTGCGATTTTGAATCTGCTGGTGCCATTGACTCGGAATTTCTGCACGCTCATCTGGTGCGCGCGCTGCCGCCATCCGTCCGTCTGACCGCTCTGTTTAACTGTGTTGTCGAACACACCGCGCTGGGTCTGCCTTTTAAGTATTCGCACCCCGCCGATGCTCCTGCTTCGGATTCCCTGGTCCGCTCGTCTTGCACGCCCGCTAACGTCATTGTGTTTGGCTGGGACCGCGAGTACAACAATCCGCGCCACCGCATGTACCTCACCCACACACCCAGCAACCTGCTGGGCAACTACTGGGCTGCCGCCATGGATAACGCTGTGCGCTCCAAGGGCACTCCCACCATCGGCGACATCTTCACCTACTTGCACAACTGCACACAGGAGCTGGTCATGCTTCCCTTTGTTGCCTGTGCCCGCGAGATTTCCATGAGCGACGCATTTGTGGTCTAAGCTGGCTATTTTGTTTTTACTCGTGTGCCTTTTTCTTGGTCCATATCAGCTGACTGCTCATTCTCAGCCTTTGTGCGGACGTCATCACAGCCAACCGCTACAACATTAGCCGCATGGCTCTCCACTCTGGGCTTTCTTTGCGTGTTTCGTTAGCTCACTCTTTCTTTCTCTTTTCAATAACCCCCCTACCCTCTTTTTCTAGCTGCCTTACACTTTAAATACCTCCACTTCTTATATATATTGTATTTGCAAATACTTGTCTTTTCCTCGTCACTTCGCTTTGTGTGCATTCTTCTTATCGAGTACAACATACTCCATCTATCTACTCTCTGAGCCATGAAGACGCTACTTAGTGTTGTCACCCTGGGCCTACTGGCAATCCATCAGGTTTCTGCTGCTGTGCAGACGGTGCGTCTGAAGAAGTCCGCCGAGTCACCCGAAGAGACTTTGCAACGCTATGCCAACACCGGCAACTACGTGGCGCAGAAATACTTTGGCTCGGGAATTCTCAACCGTCTTGGTGATGAGCAGTCGCAGATAGTACCAACAAACGTCGATGGCAGTGCCTCCTATGGTGTACCTATCTCGAACTTTATGAACGCTCAGTACTACGGTGAGATTGAGGTTGGCACGCCACCGCAGACCTTCAAGGTGGTGTTTGACACAGGATCCTCTAACCTGTGGGTACCTTCCGCTGAGTGCTCGTCCATCTCGTGCTTCTTCCATTCCAAGTACGACCACTCGCAGAGCTCTTCATACAAGGCCAACGGCACTGAATTTGCTATTCGTTATGTGACTGGGTCGCTGGAGGGCTATATCAGCCAGGACCTTGTGAACATTGGCGGCGTTGCTATCGAAAACCAGCAGTTTGCAGAGGCCACAAAGGAGCCTGGTCTTACTTTTGCTTTTGGTCGCTTTGATGGAATCATGGGGCTGGGATACGACCGTATTTCTGTCAAGGGCGTTGTACCGCCTTTTTACCACATGGTCAACAAAAAGTTGATTGACAAGCCAGTCTTCTCCTTCTACTTGTCTGATACCAACAAGGGTGGCGACGGCGAGATGATCCTGGGAGGCTACAACAAGGACCACTTTGAGGGTGACCTAAGCTGGGCCAAGGTGCGTCGTAAGGGTTATTGGGAGGTTGACCTTGAAAAGGCTCAGTTTGGAGACGACGAGATTGAACTTGAGAACGTCGGTGCTGCTATCGACACTGGTAGCTCCCTGCTGGTTTTGCCCACGATGCTGGCTGACCTGCTAAACAAAGAGATTGGCGCAAAGAAGAACTTTGCTGGCCAGTATACCGTTGACTGTGATAAGATACCCTCGCTGCCACCTTTCACACTGCAGTTTGGCGGTAAGAAGTATGCCCTGGATGCCGAAGATTATATTCTTAATGTGCAGGGTCAGTGCATCTCTGGCTTCATGGGTACTGATATTCCTGAGCCTCTCGGTCCCATGTGGATTATTGGTGACGTGTTCCTACGCAAGTTCTACACAGTCTACGATCTTGGCAATGACCGCGTTGGCTTTGCAAAGGCTCGCTGATGTGGAAATACACTCTAATTCACAAAGCATTTTTTTTATTTAGCTTCTAGGGTTTTTATTGACAGAATTTCAGACTTGTTTTACTGTTGGCTCTAAAGTAAGAAAAATGTTAGAGTAAATAGCAAGCAAGGGATGCCAAACTACTTTATATCCTACTCTATCTTTCCTTGCAAATAAACTGCTTTTTAGAAAAGATTTCAGAGAAAACCATGCAAACGGGGAAAAAAAACTCTACAAGGAAAGCTAATTTATACTTGGTAACTGGGGAGGAACGACAGAAATGTGTGACCATTTTTGGTCACGCCACAGGGTATCACAAATGCCAGGGCTTTATCTTTTAGGCTCGGGTTCAGATTCGGGCTCAGGTAATTCAGTTATTGTATGTATTACTCTTTTCTTCGAAACATTATGTGTGAAATTGTTGTTTATAAGGTTAGCATGCACAGTTCCACGATGCTCGTCTTTTGTTGCAAAACCTGCGACTGAATCCTTACTATATTGCTTATTTCCATCTTTATCCAGTTGCTTTACCAAATCATTCTTGCTTTTAGTTTTAATCCATTCAAACCCCATATCCAATTTTACAACAACTATTTTAAGCAAAAATGTTGCAAACTCTGTAAAAGAAGTTTTTTCCCCATTGTATTCGTATTCATCACACATTTGCTTATCCTCAGTGCAATATTGAAGTAGCATATACTGGTGTTATTAGTGTCACTTATGAATTTTTAAATAAGTAGTTAGTTAAAAATAAATGATATATATAAGGGTTATTGTTGTAGAAAAATGTTAAAGAAAAGGTAGGATAGATGTGTAAAAGGGTAAAAGCCAGGAATACAGATATTTTTAAATGGCAGCAGGAAGTCTCCAGTGCTAATACCCCGAGAAAGACTTGGCCGCAGTGCTAGTGTTGCTCCTCAGCACAGCGGATTCAGCTGAGCCAAATTTCTAGGAAACTTTGGAAATACCAGAGGTTTCAGTCTATGTAGACGAGCTGTAGAATTGCCCGGAGGGTGTATCAACTTCACATACGATTAGCCCGTGCCCTAGTAAAAGGTTAAGACACATTACTGTGTATCAAAGACTGGCTTTAGCAGTGGTGAAGAAGAAGAAGAAGCGGGCCTATGATGAACTGAACAGCATGGAAGTTGAGTAGGTTTATATTTCTGTTCTCCAACACTTTAATACAGCAGTTAGTTGATTTACCTTACAACCACATTAAAAGAACACCCCTCTTACTTACGATGTGAATGTACTGCCCTCATAAAGCCAACTCTCAATGCTTGATGCCACGAAAAAAAGTTTTTTAAAAAAAAAGCAAACTTTTTTTTTTTTTTTTTGCAGAAACTAAAACAGCTTTCACGGCATGTTTCAATGAAAACAAAGTAATAGAAAAGGATGGATAAAAAAGCTAAAAGTTCTTCTTTTTCTCATCAACGGAAAAGCTTCCAGGTCCAACATTGACAAGTAAAAGGAAGCCACCCATGATAGAGAGTGTTTGGAAAAAGTCGTACTTGACAAAATCGCGATGGGTAGGGTTAAAATCAATAGACCACCAGTTATTGACGAGCAAGTTGAAGACGCTCAGGATAGCAACCAAGACAATAGCAGACCACTTTGCCTTGAAACCCACAGCCACCATGACGCATGACAGGCCTCCAACAGCAATGACCACCATACGACCCAAGGTCAAAGAGCCAGAGAACACAAACGACGCGAACAGCAAAATGAGAAGCACACGGCCGCCGAGCAAGACATACTTGGAACGATCCTCATCAGACATTGTGGGAAGGCCAGCAAAGACGTTGCGGCGTCGAGATAGCAGGGCCTCTGCCAGAAGCATCAGAAGCCCACCAACCACAGAGAGATTGCGCAGGAAGAACTTGAAATCAAAAATCAATCCATAGGCAAAGCCCTGCACTACAGTGACAGCAAACAGGCCGCCCACAGCATACTCGGTCCGGCGACGGCCAATTGCCAATGCAGAGCAGATCAGCATAGTGGCCACGTTCAGAAACAAGAACATGTGGCTGAGCCCCCACGGAAACCCGCGGTAGGCTTGAAGAAAGTACAACTGGTTCTGCCACTGAACCAATATGCGCACGGCGTCTTCAATAAAAGTCGATACAAGAAGCGTCCGCGCCACCCATGGAATATAGGGTTTCAGTGGACGGCCCACCTTCTCCAGAACGTCCTCAGTTTGTTCGCTGACGTTCCTAACCTGATCCATTCTCGCGCTTAGAGGACGCTGGGAGTGTTGGTACTTTTTTTTGTATGCTGTTCTATACTGCTCGGTTTTATTTTCCCTTTCCCAGTGATTGTAGAGCCTACAGAATATAAATTCAAATACACTTGTAGCAACGCTCTATTGAATTCGACAGTACACGATATATTTCAGCTTTGTGAATAAGTGTCTGATAGTCTGGGAACTAGCAGATATAGCTACTTTGGTCCTAGTAACCCAGAAACCTAAATATAGCCATACTGAAAGCTTGACAGAAGCCTGGCAAGAAGAATGTCCAAAAGACAATATTACTTGATATGCAAATCTAGGTAGTTGAACATAATGTTCAAAAAAGTAAGTAAGAGTAGAAACTTTACCTTACACTGCCCGACAAGAGAAACCGTACTTTTTGAAAGAGTAAAACTAGATTTGCCAAATAATACTGCGTTTATAAAACAACACTTGCAAGAAGCAAAAAAAAAACCACTATTCAGACCGCGCACCAACAGTAGGAAAGCACAATTGTCAAATTATGAGGAGTATAGACGGAGCCAATCAGCGACAGCAAAGTGTAATGTATCAATTGTAATGTACTTGGTGCCTTCTTAACATTATTATTCAGTGATCAAGATGATGGGTTTGTGTCAGAAGAACAGTTATTTTTACGTCATTTGTGCGTAGGCAGTATGAAGAATTGGTGTTGGCTTTGCACCACAAAACAGTGGAACAAGTGGGAGCCAATAATAACATCCTGTACCAGTAAACGTGTGTTACAGACAGTGAAAGGCAATAGCGCTAGCAGTGACAGTCAAAAAGACGTTAGTAACATCAGCCCATGAAACATTGACATCTGTAAGTCTGGTCTGTATCTGCACTTGTTAACATAATATGTCTCTAATGTATCTACAATATTCTCTTGTCTTCAGCACAACTAACAGAAAAAATTTATGTATATGAAATGGGTTTCTATCCATATACATGACATGGGAACTAAAAATTGATCAGCTAACTTCACCCAGCATATAACATTTTGTAATATTGTGGACGTATTGAGACTAATTCCTTCCTTTGACGAAGATTTAACACTAAACCGGTTTGCTATTAAAAAAACGTTAAAGCCAATTTCGACGGTTTAATTTCTGTTACACAATGTTACTAATATATTGATTATTACATTTTCTCATAAAAAGTTGTTATAGTTGCGTGGCATCGTATATAAAATATTCGTTAATATAGTAATATTTTGCAGAATAGTAGTTTGCAGCATTTAGTAATAATATCAGGGCATTGCCATCATGGATATTCTTTTATGTTCTAGGTCTTCTTTACCCAATGAGTGATGCCATAAAATAAAAGTGGTCAGGCTTTTGTTTATCACATTGGTAATGTCGTTTTTGGTCAAAGGATTGCTCAACTAATATTGGGACGGCCAACAAAACTTTGATGAGCCATTGGGTTTACCTACTCCTACAATGTCTTTGGCAATGCTAAGGCCGTTTTAAAAATTTGGCACCTCTTCTTAGCCTGCATAAAAAAAAAAATTACAGCGCGCTTCCAACATGGGAATGCTGTATCTCCTACTAACCAAAGATTAATACAATAGCAACATTCGGGTTAGCTTCCATGTCCTGAAATTAGAAACAATACTGCTCGCATTGTAAAGTTTTATTATGTTGAGAACTTGTTTAAAAAATCGCAAGTAAATAAGTGGGTGATCAAAACAGTCTTCGTTTCAGGAGCCAACGGCTTCACGACGGCCAGGAGTCGAGGCAGTGCTGCGCGGAGCAACGGGTGAAATTGCGGAGGCAGACTGGAAAACTACAGAGGGCGATGCATGACGTGTTGAGGCACCGATGCCAAGATGGCGATGGCCGGTAGGTGTAGACGAGGCTGGTCGGTAAATACCAGTCACTGCGTCGGAAAGATCGGCACGCGGGTCAAACAGCGAGCGAGACTCGTCGTGGATGCTCAGCTGTGAGGTGGCGTCGTCGGCGGACCACAGCGACGGCTTAAATGACAGATCAAAAGCACCAGCGTTGGCGCTCAGCGAAGCCATGGCGTCGAGGTCAATGTCCATGCTGGCGACACCCGATGTGCCGGCGCCGGACTGTGATGCAGCTAGCCCAACGGCAGACAACGAAAACGCGCCGTTATCGCTACCATCTAGCAGGCCGGGTAATTCAGGCAAACTACCCAGCGCGCTACGTCGCAGCTGCGTGTCCGAGTACGTCCGCGCATGACGGGCGACTGAGGATGCCGCGGCAGAAGTGGCAGCAGCAGACCCGTCGTGAAGCTGTAGCGTGGGCCCGCCAACCAGCTGCGGAAAGTGCAGCGACGCAGAAACGTCCTGGGGCTGAGGAAACTGATTATGGAGCGCATGGGGATCCAAAGGTCTTGGTGGGCGCACAAACGCCGGACGCGGCTCGGGAGCCAAGCTGTCGCTAAACTCTGATGACGCCACACCCTCGATCAGCGACGGCGGCACGTGCATTGTGCGGCGGCGGCCGTGCTGCGTCGAGGATGGCTGCTGCGCCAGCGACGCAGCCTTAGCGGTGGCAGCACCTGAACCAAGCGAGTAGCTGCGCGAGGCTGTAGCGTGCATGTTCAGTGAGTCGCTACCCTCGCTTAGCGCAACGGCGACAGCAGCAGCAGCGGCGGCGGCGCTATACGCGGCCGGTTCGGCTGGCTGCTCGGCTAGTGGTTTAGTGTTATGAACGGCGCTGTACGCAGCCGACTCGGTGTTGTT
Source organism: Coemansia reversa NRRL 1564 (assembly GCA_002705745.1). Lineage (NCBI taxonomy): Eukaryota > Fungi > Kickxellomycota > Kickxellomycetes > Kickxellales > Kickxellaceae > Coemansia > Coemansia reversa. Next base: position 135,471 of record KZ303499.1, read on the forward strand.
GACAGCGGGCATGTGCATCGCCTGCAGCTCGCCGCCTGAAGTGCATGCAAACGACGGAAATACTGGCATCGACGGGCGGCGACACGTAGCTTGCGAGCCGGCAATGGTAAGTGGCGCCAGACCTGACGGGTCGGCGACAGCCTGGGCGGCGACAGCAGCGGCGGTAGTGCCGGCGGCGTCCAACGCAGCGGCAAGCGATGGGGTCAAGCCGTACCAGTCAAACTGGCTGCGACGGCGCATGTGCGTGGAAGCCGCGTCATGCGCAGGGTCCTGTGGCGCAGCACCGCCCAGACCGACGTTCAACATGTTTGGGTCGATCGACTCATTGCACATGTGCGACTCGCCGGTGCCCGTGGCAGTGGGCGCGGAGGCGCCCAAACCCCAGCTGAGCCCAGGAAACCACTGGCTGAACTGTGCCATAGCGTCCAGTTCCATGCGTCCGTCACCGCTGCCTGGCGTCGTGCTAAGTCCAATACCACTGTCGTCGGCCACGCCGCTGTGCCGCATCAACCGCTGCACCGTCCGCCGCTGCCCACGAGGGGTGGTACGGTTGATGTCATAGGCGCCGGCTGATACTGGCTCTGCAGGCAATCTGAGCGCACCACCAGCATGGTGAGCCGATCCGCTAGATTCGACAGTGTGTGCAGTGTCCTCTTCGGGCAGACGCGGAAACAAATAAGGATCAGCGGCGCCCGGTCCTGCCACGGTCATACGACGCATGGCGTCTGCGCTGCTCAGCTGCATTGAGGCGCCTGCAGCAGCAGCAGCAGCACCAGAGTGGTCAAGGTCAGGCATGGCCGGGTGAAAGAAGCCCAGCGCCGACGCAATGTTCGAGCGGTCCAGGCCGGCGGCAGCAGTGGCAGCGGCCAACGCATCGTTGATGTCGGCCTGCACCGAGTGACGGCGCTTGGACGGCAAGGTCGGCGGTGTGGCGCACGCGCGGCCCTCAAGCGCCAACGCATCCAGCTGATCTGTCGGTGTCATTGTGCCCATTTGACGTAGAAACGCCGACGGCGAGAATGCTTCGTACGTGCCACCGTCTGCACGCCCGACTACTGGGTGCGTCTTATCGCGACGCACCTTTGTAGTAGGCGTCCGCTGCGCCGATGACCGCCTACGACTCTTGCTGTTGTGCGCTTCAGGCGATGTGCCCTCGGCAGAGTGGCTGTCGGCGTCTGTACCCCGGCGTGCGGTCGACGGCTGATCTTCATCGGACATTTGCGCTGGCGATGCAACGTCTGCGTCGTCAGCGCACGGCAGCGGATGGGGATCCAATGAAGCGTGCATAGCGCCTAGCACTGCCATGATCTTATCTTTAATAGGCTCTGGTATGGCGCCGTCCATGCGTTTGCTACCCGTCGGTGCCTTGCGCTTGGACGTCACAGTGCGGTCACTACTGTTGCCAGTAGCCGATGGTGTGACAAAGCGCTCGCGGTCCGCGCGCTCCTTCTTTGGGATGACGTAGCCAAACATCTCAAACACTTCCGGAAATGCATTGCGTAACCGGTCGCGCAGCGACTGCCCCGGACGGTTACCGAGCTTAAGATCGGGATCCGCGGCAATCTTTGTCCAATGATTGGCATGGCGCAGCACGCCCAGCAACAACCGCCGGTCCTCGTCGCTTGTGTAATTGCGCGTTGGCTTGCGCTGCACGCGGTGCAAGCCCTGAAGCCGTTGAGACCCTGGCGGCAGCGGCCACACTACATCCGGCACCTTTCCATTGCTCTTGCGATTGGTCTTTGCGTAGGGGCTGTGCGCGCATTCTTGAGCGCGAATTGTGCGGAATCGATCTTTCAGGTCCACAGATGTACGACTGTTAAACGCAAACGTTGGATCGTCCAAAATCTTCTTCCACGCCCCCACCCCGTATTTGCTACATCCCTGCAGTAGATTCTCCGTCTCCTCGTCTGTCCACTTGCGTGCAGCTCGTCGGATGTCGCTTGCCGCCGCTGCAGGACCACGCTCAGACGATTGGCTGGCCTTGCGCTTTGCTGATCCCTGTGTAACACCGTCCTTGCGCTTACGTTTTGTCCCGCCTCCATCTGCTGATGCGTCTTCACTCACCGATAACGCTTTCCTTGGTGCTGCGCTGCCCGCGTCTTGTGAGTCGCCCATGTTGTATGCCCGTGCACTGAACGGCGGCTGGTTTCCCAAGTCCACTGCGACCAAGCTGCTGCCGTCACCTGTGGTTGTTGCGGCTATGTGCTGCAGTGCGTGCGCAATGTCCTGGTACTCGGCCGTCGAGAGCGACGTCTCGTAATGTCCGGTGAATCCACCCTGCATGGGGCCCGAGCCCGTGCTCGTCCGGTCATATTCACTGCTCATCACTGGTAACGATAGCGATGACCCTGAAAATAGGTCTTCGTGGCCAGCATATGTGCCAGCCGCTTGTTGCTTGCTACTGCCGCCGTGTCCGTCGGAGGACTCGGCGACGTAAGCCGCTGCGCTGTTGAGAAGTTCCAGAAACCCCATGTCGGGGCGCCGCTGCGTGTCGTCGTGTGAGCTCAGCACTGGCACCGATTCTTCATGTCTCCCACTACCAATTGCTGGCTGTGATGTGTGCGATGCCGAAATATTTCTGTGCGTAGCAGCCATAGACCACAAAGCAGGATTCTCCGCAATCGACGCAGGCAGGGGCCCCGCTGTCGCTGCTGCTGCTGCTGCTGCTACCGCGGCCGTCGCTGCGTCTCCGGGGGCACCACCAGTGCGGTCCTGCCATGCTGCCAGCACGCGTGCGGCCGCAGCGGCCGAGTCTCCTAGTGAAGACGATGCCGATTCTGACGACCGCGTGCCCGTGTGCTCAGTGTCAGTGGACTGTGCACTCGATTCGTAGGCCTTGTCCGGGTGCATTCGAGTGAGCCCGCCGCCCGTCGCTGTGGCTTTTGTGGCGCACTCCGCAGACGAGTAGTAAGCAATAAGGTCGTGTATAAGCTCGCTTCCAGGCCTATTTGCAGCGTTGTTTGGGAATCCGCCACTAACAGTCATCGGATTGTGACCTTTTTTTTTTCCGCAAGTTGGTTAGCTCGTCACTCGCAACGTTTGGCGTGATGAATCTTATAAGACAGGATTTGCTGGAGAAGGTTCCCTTTTAAAACCCGTTTCTAACCTTGCACCGTCAGCTATTTTCAGATCCAACCCCAGTTGTCGCCTCTACCCTTGCGCCTTGAGTAAAAAAAAAAAAGGGCAAGGAAGATAATAGAAAAAAAGAGAGGCCGCTGAAATCGGAGTGAGAGAGAAAAGGGAAAGAAAGTCTACAGTTGAAATCAATACGATAAGAGTTTCTGAACATTAGTACAGCGCAAACAAAACAACACAATCAAGTATACAGGTGTACTGTAGAGAGGAATCCACTCAACAACGCATAAGCCCAGGTAGGTAGAAGCAAAAGAAAAAGACGTAAGGCAGTAACCAAACAAGTCCGGCCCGATAGCCGTACATGTCCCTCCTTCTTCAGCGCAGCGGGCGGTATTATATGGAGCTTTGCTGGTCTGATGGATTTCTGGACATGCATAGCATGGATGTATCCTCAGAACTCAGAGGGAGCCAAGGTGTTACTGCGTAAGCAGCTATATAGATCCCAGCACCCACAGGCCTTTTATGTGTAGAGACCATACCCAGTGTCAGTAATCTTATCGCGGATATCAGAAATATATACGACAAGAGGAAGGAGCAAAAATATGACAAAAACAAAATTCAAACTAGGAAAGGTGAGAGAATAAAAGACAAGTTTGTAGATACACAAAGGGGGCATGAAAGGTGAGAAAGAAGACAGAAGGCCCAGAACACAACGACATTCTTTTTGCCGAGCTGCAGTCATCCCAGCACAAGAGAGGAAAAAAAAGTGAGCTGTTTGGCTCGAAAATAAGTGCTGGCTTGTATATGCGCTTTTCTGTGCATGTTGGCCCAGAAGGCCGATCAGAGCCTCTTCATGCGCTTTTACCGAGACGAGTGGTGTTTCGTTCTTTTTCTCTCTTGCGTGCATTGACTGATCACTGACATCATTGTGCACGTTCTTCAAGGGCCACATTACAGAAAGACATGGGCAGGGGAAAAAAAAACGTGTAGAATCATATTGCTCCGCACTGACGACCGACATGGCTCATTATTTCTCAGTGGGACTGAGGATGACCTGAGCCATGCAATGAATGACTAATAGCGGGGGCATCAGGCTTGCCGTCCAATCATGCAACAAATCTTACCTTCCTCTTGCGTAAATAAAACCAAATATGATCGGTAAAGTGAATGACGCAAAAGCCCAAATCGATGGGGTACCTCTTTTTTTGGCTCTAATCCCTGTGTGTGTGTGTTTTTTTTTATCTGCGATGCTTGCCTCAGAGTATCCCGTGGCTAAATGCTTGTAATAAATGAACTCTACGCAGTAGATGAGAAGATAATATAAAAAGGGAGGGAAAAAGCCACAAACAGCTGACAACTTTTTGCCACCAAAGCACTGGTTAACAATCGGTGCAAATAAGAAAAACAACAGCTTTTGTTGTCTTTTTTCGTTTGAGGAAGCAGAATAAAGGAGAGGTAGACGGAGATTTTCTGGTAGAGAGATGACTGACTCTAAAAAGAAAGTGTGTATGTCTCTCAGCCGCACCTTGTCGTCACATCTAAGCAACCCTTATTTTGACTGCATGGACGGGAGCAGGCTTGGCATGGGCGCGGGGAAAAGAAAAAGGCGTAGAAAAAGAAAAAGGTGTGCCAATGCTGTCCATTTCTTTAATGCAATATGGACTACATGTTTCTTTCTCCCCATGCGCGGGGGGGTTTTCTTTTTGCAAAAAAAAAAACTTTAGGGAGGAAAATAAAGCCAAAATTGTTATTTCATAAATCAGAGGAAGGAAGAGTAACAATATATAAAGGCATTTTGAGTGGAGGAAATAGAGAAGGAAGAGCTTGGGTTTTTAAACAACCTCTAAAACACATGTTTAAAGTAAAATTTGTTGGAACCCCTATCCGGGACGCAAAAAAAAAAAAAAAAAAAAAAAAAAAAAAAAAAAAAA
>KZ303499.1:140955-177867 GCA_002705745.1 Coemansia reversa NRRL 1564
TTTTTTTTTTGCTTTCTTACCAGCTCTCAATTATATTAAAAGAGTATCAGATTTGTTTCAGATCGGACCTCTGACTATTTGCTTTCTCGTGATATGAAAGACTTTTTATGCTTGACTTCCAAAATAAGTAAAAATAATGATACCAGTAAGTGTATGAAATTAAAAAATGGGATTGGGGGTTGAGAAGGCTGTTAAAAAGAACCTGGTGTGCGTCCGATTCAAGATGTTTTTCCGTGTGATGCTGCTGCGCACTGCATTACACATGTGCATACAACACCAGAAAATCCGTTTCCTTTCAGTTAACCACATTCTTGATTTTCTTGACTACTATTAACTAACAGCTATGGTTTCTTTAAACTAAAAAAAAATTATTGCTGTAAGGTGCCAGCAATTAAAAAAACAAAACAAACAGCTTACATTATAAACTTGGACTTGTTTAGAAAAGGCTGCTGCTAAGGACAACTGCAATTGCTGCAGATACTGCCGCTGGCCATACACCACTGTTGACAATTCCAGTTGCAGCTGAGCTGCTGTCAGTTGGAAGTGGGTTGCCTTTTCTATTGGGAGGCCCGCCCTTGGAATCATTTCTGGCTTTGCTCTTTGAGTCAGGGTTCTGTTGGTTACCATTACCCTTGCCACCGTTTGAGGTAGAGTCTTCAGCGCTTGTGCTATTGGCATTGGTTTTAATTTCGAGCTTGGGGCTGCTGGTGGTGGGATCATCATACTTGTCAACCATCATTTTTAGATCTGGTGCAAGGTCAGAGCCACAAGCCATGCGTGAATCGCAGCTATTGAAACAGACAGACTTATCACCACTAGCGACATCCGCATGGTCACAGTTAAGCTTGCATTCGGAACGCTGCGCCTCGCATACGCGTTGGAACACCGGCCATTGGTACCGATGAATGGCTACCTCTGCTCCATTGCTACAAGCGCATTTGGACCCAAGAGTATCGGTATTACAGAAGGCTTCTCTAGTGAATCCTTCTCCGCCACATACGTTTGTGCAGAATAGAACTTGCTCAGCACACAACTCCTTGCGTATCTTTTCCGGCATTTGTCCTGTTTCCCAGGCACCAACTATTGAACATTTATAATATTAAAATGTAGTACAACTACAGTTTAGTTGTAGATGATAATTGTTATAGTATATATGGTTTCCTCATCTTGCTTGGGGATTCAACTCTTAACAATGTTTTTTTTTACCTATCGATGCGGCTACTAGCGCTAGCCCAATCTGTCCGGCAAAATGCATGTTGTGATGCTATGTTGTTATTTATAGAAAATAGATTTACCGTAAATATGTCTATATTGCAGATCCAGAATGTGTCTTTATATTTTAGTCTTCACCTGGATGCTACTTCCCTCGAGCGCGTTGTCTTCTAAATACCTTTTATATCATTTGCATCATGTAACAAAATAATATAGATATTTTGGCAGATGGCTGTTGCATTTTAATAACTAAACCCCTGAAAACTGTGGATCTTTTTGAGTTTAAGGCCACGAGGTGGTCTGTTGAGGTATGTCTTACAATTTTATTTACTTTTATAATAATTTTCTTAAGCTCATTACGCTGCATTGCGTGGACAATTTACACACACCCCCTCCACAAACTTTTCTGCAGGCGCCAAAACAAGGACCATCGCTTTGTTTTACATTAAGCGACTGGTACACACTTGTTTGATACATAGCCATATGGAATGTATTTATTGACAATTTGGATTTAAAGTGTTAAAGCTTCAGAGTATTGAGCATTATTAATGAGGCCTCTCCAAAAAAAAAAACACACAAATATACGCCTTAACTGTATGCTGGTGATTTTTTTTTTGTGCAGAACTGCAGAAACATTTCTGCTATCATGAGATGCTCATGTAATAGTGTCTTTCTAAGAAGAAAGTTTAACAAGCGTACAATTCAAATAACACTTGTTAGCATGATAACTATTCCAAGCATGCTATTTTACAGCTGTATATGGATCCGCTCTTAACTGGCAGATTGCTTAGCGCAAGAAGGTTTTAACACAAGCAATGATTTCACTAGAATGCAGTAAGAATTCTCACAGCTTTACGGCTCTACATTTTCTACTAGTTCGATAGTGTAATTTGTAAAAGTAAGACACCTACCCTTCCCCACACACACACTGTCCCCACACTTTTAATACAAAGCCCTACCTCTCCGAATAGTTTGAATCAAAGTACTTTCATGATGTAGAAATCAATATTACAGACAAATGCTAAACGATGAGCCTTAGCTTGTTTTCCGATAACATTTGCGACCGTCATTCTCAGCTCTCCATCATTCGTGGCGACAAACGTGTGTCGCACAATGAATGCTACTGCTTTGGGCAAGACAACATTGTAAACGTAGTTGTGAACATTTGAGCGGGCTCCTATCCTCCACACGCCACCCACTTACTACGTTTTCTTTCTCTTTTCTGGACATCTGTTTATCATTCACCTTTCAATACGCACATTTGCCACCCATCTCCCCATTCCTCGATTGTTGCCGCGAAAGCAAAAGCTCGCGGCTTACCATCAGTTAGGACATTTTTTTTTTTCCTTGGATAATATCTTACATTCTCTTTCCTCAGCATTCATTCTCTGCACTTTGCAACAAAAAAAAATTTTTACCTTCCAGTCGTTGAAAGCTCTTTATCAACCTTCACACTCTTTTTCTTCCAAATACACTGCGTTTGCATATAATATTTAAAGACATTTTGTGTTCTGTTATAGTACGACTTTATACACTACATTGCCAAACATGAGGGACGGATCTGGTGAGGACAACAATGTTGCACCTAGCGTGTATAGCCACGTCTCGCGACCTGGGAGCCATCGTTACAAGAATGCGAAGAAGGGGCTTCCGTTTAACCTGATGCTAGTTGGTGAGTCTGGTCTTGGGCGCACAACATTCCTTAACACGCTGTGTGAGCGTGCAGTTGTGCCCCCCTCTGAACCGCCTAACCCCGATCAGGCACACATTGCCGAGCCCATGCAGTTTAAGCACTACGCTGTGGATATGGATGAGGACGGAATGAAGATTATCCTCAATGTCATTGACACGCCTGGATTTGGAAACGGCACTGATAACGAGACTTGCTTCAACCAAATTCAGGAATATTTGGAGACACAGTTTGATGATGTGCTGTCAGAGGAAAACCGTATCAAGCGTAATCCCAAGTTTAAGGACTCGCGTGTGCATGCGCTTCTGTACTTTATCAATCCTACTGGCCACTCACTTCGCCAGATTGACATTGAGCTTATGAGACGTCTGGGCAATCGTGTAAACATCATTCCAGTTATTGGTCGCTCTGACTCTCTAACTCCGCGCGAGTTGGTTTTGTTTAAGCAGCGCATCATGGATGACATTGCTGCCTATGGAATCCCTGTCTTTAGTTTCCCCAACTCGGAAGACGATGAAGACGACGAGGAGACCGTCGAAGAAAATGCTGAGCTTCGTGCTATGTTGCCCTTTGCCGCTGTAGGCTGCGAAGAAGTTATCAACGAGGACGGCCGTCCTGTGCGCGTGCGCAGTTACCCATGGGGTGTTGTGCAGGTTGACAACGACGAACATTCTGATTTTGATCGTCTGCGCTATGTGTTGCTTAATTCACACATTGGTGATCTTCGCGAGCGCACCCAGAACGACATCTATGAGCTTTATCGCACAGAGAAGCTATCTGGTAACACTGCTTCGGCAGCATCTAATCCTACTGCCGATGCCACTCAGAGCCATGCTACCATGGCTCTTCATCCTCGCTCGGTTGCTGCGTAGCAGTTTGTTTGTCTGTCGTTATTATAAACATTTTGACATAGTCACAATTTTTAATCCAATGTTTCTATGCCCTTGTCTTCTTCTATACTAAATATCACGTTACCTCTACTCGCAGAATGCGTTAAACCTGCACCATATATTATCACGTGAAAATACCCACGAAACGTTAGTTATGTATCAAGGTATAAATTTTAACCAAATTAGCACTGCTGTGTTAAACAACCAAAAATTTTCATACATTTGTTCTTATAGCAAACTTATCCACACTTGGCGTCTTTTTTTTTATTCTGAATTTACCCACTATTCGATACCAAGTTGCCATTGCTTTAGAGCGGCAGAAGAGAGCATAGGGTTTAAAAATAGTTGTTTATATTTTTTTGCAACACGCTTTCTTTTTGGTAAAAGCTTAGATTTGCGCAACTAGTCCTTAAAATTTGACCATGGCCGACGTGGAGGATTTGTTTGACGACAATTCTGAGGTTGAGCGGTACTCAGAAGAGGACGAGGAGGAAGAGGAGGAGGAAGATGTGCAGTACCAGAAGCGTGGCAGAGCAGACGCAAAGAAGAGTTCGCGCAGTAAAAGACCCAAAACAACAAGCAATTTCCTTGATATCGAAGCCAGCGTCGAGACTGATGACGAAGACTACGACGACGAGGATGATGAGGCGCTCGGCGACTTTATCGTGGAAAATGAGCGCGAGCTAGCAACAGCAGAGCAGGACGCACTGCGGCATCGAAGTGCAGTGCGCCCACCAGTGTTCCAGGACGACGACACACTAGATGCCGATGCAATTGAGGCACAACTGCGCGAACGTTACAGCGGATATGCGACTTCAGGGACTCGCGGAGCACCCCCTCCTATTGACGCGGATTGGGTGCCACAAAGGCTTATAATTCCCGGTATCAACGATCCGCATTTGTGGATGTCGCGGTGCTCGCCGGGTAAGGAGCGCGATGTAGTACTAGCTGCAGCACGGCGTGTGTTACAGTGGTCAAGTTCGGCAAAGTACAAGAAAGTATATTCTGTTTACTGTCGCGATGGTCTACCAGGATACATCTATGTGGAGGCGCGGAGTATGGCAGACGCGCAGGCGGCACTAGAGGGGATTCCAGGCGTATTTTCATCCAAGATGACGCTAGTGCCAATTGACGATATGATTGATGTGGTCAAGGTCAAATCGCATATGCCTAAGCTTAACCCAGGCTCCTGGGTTCGTGTACGTCGCGGCAATTATGCAGGCGATTTAGCACAAGTGGTGTCGATACTGGAATCCTCTGACGCAGTGGAGGTGCGACTGCTTCCGCGACTAGACTATTCGGCACAAGGAAATGGACGAGTTTCTAAGCGCGGAACGCGGCCAGCGCAGCGGCTATTCAGCATTGAAGATGCACAGCGAGCAGATCCGCGCACGCTCTCTTCGCGACAGAACGAGATTTTATGGAAAAACGATCGCTTTATCAATGGGTACCTGCACAAGGATATGCGCATTGTGTCTCTGCAGTTGGATAATGTCAATCCGACTCTGGAGGAGATTGCAAAGTTTGCAGCGGGTGAGGCGGGTGAGGACGGCGACGAGCAGGCAGCAATTGCAGCGCTAGCAAATCAGGCTGCGGCGGCGACTATGGGTGGTGTGGAGGAGGCCAATGGGCTTGGAGCACGCGATCTACAGCAAGGAGAGCAGGTTGAGGTGATTGAAGGCGATTTGGCTGGTGTAGTAGGCGTTGTGCGAAGCGTCGAGGGTAACAACGTTGTACGCATCGAACCAGAGCTAGGAGCGCTGGCACGCGGCAAACGCACAGGCACAATGAGTTTCCCAGCAAGTCAGTTGCGCAAGCGCTTCCGTACTGGCGACCACGTCAAGGTGCTGAACGGACGGCATGCCAACGAGACTGGCATGGTGCTGGACGTGGCAGATGCTGTAGCGACAGTCTATACCGATGTTAGCAAAAGTGAAATTCGTGTGTTAACCAAAGATCTGCGTGTGTCCAGCGACATTGGCACCAGCGCAAAAGGCGGCGAAAGTGTGATTGTGGGCCTAGATGTTCATGATCTGGTTCACTTGGATGGCAATCAGATGGGAATTGTCCTGAAAGCAGGGAAAGATATGTTGACAGTGTTGGACGACCGCAACGAGACGCGTGCTGTGCCACCTCGTGCTGTACGTCCGGCACGTGGTAACTTTGAGCGCACAGGTGTAGATTTTAACGGCAATGCACTGCGGCGTGGTGATGCAGTACGCGAGGCTGGTGGCTCGCATCGCCAGGGTACTGTTTTGCAGGTCACCCGGTTTTCGACATTTATCAAGTCGCGCGACAACGACGGTGCCTTTGCGGTTCGTACTAGACAGGTGGAGTCCTTGAATGCGCGCCAAAATTCGTTGGATCCTTATGCCACTCGCAATGTGCGCGGTGGTGATCGCGGTCGTGGCAGGGGTCGAGGAGGACGTGTAGGTTCGCTGCGCGGCGGACGTGATCCGTTAATCGGCAAAACTGTCATTGCCAACCGTGGTCCGTACAAGGGCTACGTTGGAATTGTCAAAGATGTCATGGGAAACTCGGTTCGTGTCGAATTGCATACTAACGCACGTGTGGTGAATGTGGAGAAGGACAAGTTAATGGTACGTTTGCCTTCTGGAGAGACCATTCCTGTAGTAGACTACACTAGCATGCCTGGCTCAGGTGCTGCTCAAAACACCGCACCGAGAAAGAGCTCCAACAGTGGCTCTGGCTCATCTGAGTGGGGCGGAAGTGGAGGTGCTGCAGATGGGGGCTGGGCTGCAGCTTCTCCTGCTCCTTCTAACAACCCTGGCTGGGCTGGTGCATCTGGTGGTGGCGACAGCAGCGGATGGGGTGCGCCCTCTTCTTCTTCTCGCGGCCACAGCGACACGCGTCCTACGCCTGCTGCTGCAGCGGCTTCGCCTGGCGGCTGGGGCACGACAAGCGCAGCCTCTGGTGGTGGCAGCGGTGGGTGGGATGCACCTACGCCTAGCAGCACTGGTGGCGGCTGGGATGCCGGGTCCAGTACTAGCGGCGCTGCAGCTTCCGGATGGGCAAATACTGGAAATTCAGGTAGCGGAAACTGGGGCACACCTGCACCGATCACGCCTGGTGCATTGCCGCAGACACCTGGAGGCCCATTCCCACAAACGCCTGGAAATACTGGTGGCTATTACGATGCGCCAACACCAGGGGCGAGACCGTCTGATGCTGAAAGTGGATTTAACGAATTTTTTTCTTGGGCTGTACCACGTGCAATGGTTGTGTTGGGCTTGTCTAATCAGCGCGGCACTATCCGAGAAATTGCTGCAGAGCGCCAGCAAGCAATCATCCAACTTGAATCTGGAGGGTCACAGGTTGTCGACCGCAATTCTGTTGCGCGCCTTGATCCGCGTCCAGTCCGTGCCGAGAAGCGGGACCGAGTTGTTGTCATTCGCGGCAGTCGTAAGGGAGCTTTAGGAACAATGGTAGGCAAAGATGGAACTGAAGCATTATTCCAGGCTGATGGTGATGCAACATGGCATCCTGAGCCTCTGCGTAATCTCGCCATCTACAACGACCGCCTTTAAGTGATAGTTTTCTATTATTCGTATAGCGCGGCTACCATGAAAACATACTATTTTCTTTGAAATATAACATTTAGTAAAACTTGCTACGTGTTAAATGTATTGGGATTGCACGCATTGCTGTAGTGTGCTCTTTTGCATAGTCCCACATGTAAAAGTCGATTAGTATGGCGTTGACATTGTGGCCAGACGCGCGAATGTGACGACAGATCTGCTCAACTGCCCAGATACTGTTGCCGCGGATTTCTAATTCCCATGGATGACCTGAAGGTAACAATCCAGGTTTTGGAGGTTGCGTATGGCCACTGTCACCCTGCTGAACGGCTATTTCTGATCGTCTCAGATATTCAAGCAAACGCGGCGAGTAACCAAGAGCGCCAAAGTGATACAGAGCTTGTGGCACACGATAATCAGCAAACATTGTTATCTGATCAATATCATTAAAGGACCCAAAGCCATGTCCTTCAAAACAGGCCCAAATGTCAGCAACTAAAATTTGTGCTCTTTTGTATAGGTACACTGAACGTCCGCAAAACTCGTGTTCATCGCGAAAGCATGGAAACTCACGCACTACAGTTTCTACCAACATCTGCGCAGATGCTCGACATTCTCTAATAACGTTTGCAAATTTGCCATCATATTTCTCCAATAGAACTTGTCCTACCTCATGTAGTACACTAATCCGTTCCTCAAACATTGGTATTGACTCTTGTATTGTAGGGTTATCTGTACGAAATACATGTGCCAGTTGGGCTGCTGATGCATGTGCATAATATGTTGCACGGGTTATCTCGATGTGTTCACGTTGTGCTCGGTTGATAGCTGCGCAGAGAGACCAGTAACCACGGTAAGATTTGCCATCTAATGATACTGTGTATTGTTCCTGTTCTGCTGCTCGACTTGGCCAAAAGGAAAAATTAAGTGCATCTACAACAAATATCCATTCGATCGCATCTTCATCTGCAACCGAAGGCGTCAACTGGTGTTTTTTCCATTCAGCTGTAGAATAACCTGTGCTTTTCATCCTTTCCATGATTTCCTTTGCTGCTCGTCTGACTCCTGTAGCTGGTACTGTTACATCCTTGCTGTGCTCGTTGATGAACTGCGCAGACTCAAGAACCTGTTCACTTACATCTTTCTGCTTATAGATAACTGGCATTTTTATTATTCCCTTTTGATGTATAGTAGACTTATTGCAAATGCAAATGCAAATTCAAAATACAATGGAAAGGCAACCTGTCCATAAAGTTCATAGCAAACTGACTGTTTAGTAGACCTAAAATTGATTTTTTTTTTTTTTTTTTTTTTGGGAAAGACTGTGGAGTGATTTAATCATGAAGCTTGCGCAAAGTTACAGAGATTCTTCTACCAGATACATTTGTAGCGCCATCAATAAACGCTGGAAAACCATGTGTCCAATGGAAACGTGCATCTCCAGACAAAGCGTAGACATCACCTGGTTGAAGTTTTACAATAACTTGGTTAGCACAGTCATTATGCAGCTCCTCTGCATAACGCACAGCCCGCTCACGATCACTCGCATCTACTACTGGACGTAGTCGCATGGTTGCAGGGCTTCCAAAGTTGAAACCAACAATCCCATCGGCAAACCGCAAGAGATCGATGTGGTCGCCGATACCCTCACCAGAATCATACAGGTTAATTATTGCCTGATCAAACATCACATCACACTGGCATATCTTGGCTGGTAGTAGCTCTTCTAGCGTCTGCGATAGTTGTGCAAGATACCCAAAAGGTGTGTTGTTATCATTCAAGTTGCCAAAATGCATGCCCTGGTTCAGTCGTGGCTCTTGGCTGTGTTCCGAACCAAGCTGTGGCGTCCGCGAAAAATACTCACTGCTTAGCCAATCAAAGTATCTGTCGCATAAATCTGGATCTAGCGCCCTACGATACAAGGCAAACCCTGGAACTTGCAACTCCTCCTTGTGTGGCGTAACTCTGTCCAGCTGTTTGGATCGTGTAATGTGATACTGCAGTGCTTGTAATGTACCATCGCATGACTGGCCAGTGTTGCTTTTGTGTTTTTCTGGAGGTCCGTCTTCTTCATCTCCGAATAGCTCGGAGAACAATTTGTTATCTTCCATTTTAAACAAGTAAAAGTATATCAGATATTTATGTGGTCAGCATTTGCAGCTTATCCAGCAGACATACGTATATGTTCTATGTGACTATTCGTTGTAACAAGCAATGCATGTTATGGTCAACACATGCTCGTGTTAGCTGATAGCTTTATAAAGCTCTATCTCCAATCGACGCATTTTGAAATAAAATCAAGTACACATCTACCTACGGTGCTTCTTGCCGTTTCTGCCAATCTTCTTTGCTTCGCTAAGCGATATCTGCTTGTCTTCGCCACCGCCATGACCACGCTTTTTGCCTTTCTTCTGCTTAGACTGAACCTCCTTTAACTCAAGCATAGCTATGCGCTGTGCCTCATTGACACGTTCCTGTAGTAGCAAAATTGCATCCTTTTCGCTTGGAAATTCATCAAGCTTCTTGCCAATAACTTGTTCAATCCGCTGCAACAGCTCTACATCGTATTGCGTGGCAAATGAGATGGCCCGACCCGATCGACCTGCACGTGCAGTGCGACCAACTCTGTGGATATAATCCTTTGAAAAAGACGGAATGTCGTAATTCACCACCAGATCAACTGCAGGAATGTCCAATCCACGTGATGCCACATCTGTGGCTACCAGCACATTTCGCGCACCCGACTTGAATTTGTTTAGCGCTCCCAGCCGCTTGTCCATACTCAGTTGCCCATGCAAGGGAATAGCCTCGATACCGAGATTGCGCAACAGCAGGCCTATCCGCAGTACCTCTTTGCACGTTCTTCCAAATACAATTGCCGACTGACCAGCCATCTCGTTCAACAACCAGACAAGATAACAGTCCTTACGCTTGAATGGAAAGAACAGGTAGTATTGTAGCAGTTTGTCTACTGTAGAGTATTTAGTAGATACTTCAATTTTAACGGGATTCGACAGCGATGCGCGTTGCAGCTTGGCCACCTTGGTTGTCATAGTGGCAGAAAATAAGAATGTGTTACGCTCGCGTGGGATTACCCGTAGAATCTGGTCAATCTTCGGCCCAAAGTCCATATCAAGTAGCCGATCTGCCTCGTCCATAACCAGATATTTTAAAGTACGCAGCGAGAAACCCTTGGTGTTCTCCAAATGGTCCTGCAGACGTCCTGGAGTACACACTACAATATGCGGTCGCTTAGACAGTGCTATCTGCTGTGAAATAAGATCCATGCCGCCCACTATCACTGCACAACGAGCGCCAATTCCTGATCCCAATGCCTCAAAGGTCTCTGATATTTGATAAGCTAGCTCGCGTGTCGGTGCCATCACGCATGCAAACAGTGGTGAGGGGTTATCCCAAAGTGCTTGTAAAATAGGAATCGCAAAAGCTACTGTTTTGCCTGATCCCGTCTGTGCCAGCCCAATTACATCGCGGCCCTGCAGTGCCCATGGAATCGCATCGCGCTGGATATCCGTTGGCGCTTTAAATCCAAGTTTGTCGCACGCCTCACAGAGCTGCTTCATTACGCCAATGCTACTAAAAGTCGCCTTCTCAGCTGCAGAGTCTACGGCCGTTGATAGTGTTTGTGTCGCCACTGCCTCATTTTCTGAATGAACAGGACTATTGTTGCTGCTCTCGTCACTGAGCATGATGTGAAGTGAAGGTGAAGGGTGGTTGTTGTTGTTAATAGTATAGATTTTCTCAGAGTGAAGCTGCTGTTGAAGAAAGAGTGTTGAGCCAGCTGTGATAAATTGTAGGAAGAAAATTTCAATCATCTGAGATGATCTGGTGATTAGACTCTGTGCGGTTCTTAATCAGCGTGCGGGCAAGTGGATTGACAGTATCGAGGATTCTCTCCAATTTAAAAGGCACGGCAATTGACTGGCATTTGCACCACCACCCCCATACTAAAAAAAAGTCCAACTGGCGATCTTGGGCGCACGAGTGTTTGGATGGGCAAAATGCCAAGCTCACCCAAAGCACAGATGAATTTGGGGATTTCAGTGAGAAGACTGGATGGGACAGTCCCAACACAGTCCGCGTTTTTCTAAGCTTCTTGTCCACTGCCAATACCGCATTGGAGGATCCGCTGGTGTGGCGCGATATAATTCCGGCATTCTTCAGTGGTGAAGCATCAGCTAAGAGTTCAATTCATTGCGTTCCAATCCACGCGTGAGCCATTGTTTTGTCCATCAGAGTGTGAACACCAGCAATAGGCTTAAATGGATTTTGTGAGGTGCCTGATGCTCCCAACTCTGGTATGCTCCCTCTTCTTTGCCTTTTCATATTTTACATTTACATCCTTATTATCTATTTAACGTCCTATCTATGCGCGCTGCTTTTATTGCATCTGCAGACATTTGCGTATTCGCTATCACATTTCTACCGAGCAGAGGCTTTTTTTCTCTCTAGTCTATTAAGGTGCTGTTGATATACTATTACACACTTTAGCTGTGCATACAACATTTTTTTTTTTGTGTGCCTTAGTGATAAGCCTATTGCTCCAAAAGGGGGGTCTTTGTATCGCCGGGTCAAATTTCATAGGAATTTTTTTAGTTGTTAAGACCGAGAAGGGCGATCCTTTTACAAGCAAACACATTGCTTGGGCTTTTTTTTTTTTGAGCCTTTAACACTTTACAAACCAGTAATAAACAACACACAAGTAGCAGTTGCGTGCTTTAGCTTGGACACTGGCAGTCTGGAGGGGGACTGTGTCTTGTGTCTTGTTTCTTTTCCTAACTTTAGCACAAAGGTGTCTAAAGCAGTAGAGCCAACGCTGTCCAGAAGAACAACATTGTTACTATCTTCTTCTATTGATCCTTCTATTGCCGCCTGCTTTTTCCTTTTTTTTTTTTCATCTTGCACTTGGCCTTTTCATCCGCGCGTTTATCCTCAGTGTGAGCATATAGCTTGTACTTGCCTATCCTCAGCTACCTCTTGCCTTTCTCTTTATATTTCACGCATCATCAACATATACGCCAACATAACGCATCTATCGCACGGTTATATTGCCATTGAACAACCAGTGCAGCCGTGGACAACAACCTACACATACCACATGATCGCAATGTCAAGTACACGCCAAGTGCATGCGCGGCGCGCCATATGGTCATTGTCTACGACGGTTCCTACTATGATTATGGCTATTCTTCTAACAATATTGCAGCTCTCAGCTATTGTTGTTAGTGCAGAAACAAAACTGTGCAACCAACACGAGGAACTCTGCTCGCGTCCATACAACGATGTTACTTTTGTATCTACACATGCATCGTTTGCGCTGACAAGTCAGAAAAGGCCAAAGGCTCCAGGAACACAGTACAAGGGCATTGAAGATCAGCTGAAAGATGGCGTGCGTGGACTTCATTTGAATATAATGCAGGGGTCATCTGCTAGTGAGGTTTCGCTATGCTATCCTGACTGTACTGTAAACGATGGTGGCAACCTGCTAGATACGTTAAAAGTGGTAAAGAAATGGATGGACTCGAATAAGAACGATGTGGTTACTATATTCCTTGAAGGCTTGGGTACAGATGCCAGTCCCAGCGCTGTGGTAAAGGCATTCACAGACTCAGGGTTGGATAACTACGCACTTAAAGGAGCACCAAAGACTTGGCCAACATTAGAGTCGATGATTGATGATGGAACGACGCTAGTCGTCTTTGCAGAGGATTCGAGCATTGCTGCTGCTAATTCAAAGGGCTATTTTATTCCTTACGGTGATACGGTACTCAAACTCGAAGGACCTTTTAACTATGGTGATGAATGGACATGTGGACCGTGGAATCGTACAACACAATCAATCATGCTTATTCCACATTTTATCGTTCAGACAGCTTCATACAATGGCGTCACATACAACAACATGCCATACCCATTTAACCTTGGCACCACAAACGGATATCAATACGAGTTTCATGCAGTGACTTGTCGTGGCGGCCAGTCCATCTGGATTAACTTTATGCAAGTCGATTTTTATGACCAGGGTGATGTAATGACGCCCACGCTCAAACTCAACTCATTGCCATATAAGGATGATAGTCCCGAAAACTTTTATCCAAAGTTCTTTGATGCCGATCCTGAAGCCCCAAATGTATCTGCCTCACCATCCTTATCGCCATTATCAGCTGCGCATATCCTTGTGCTCGTTGGATGCCTGTGTATGACAACAACTCTATCTTTTGTCTTTGATATGCTTCGAATATGATTCTTTTTGTTTACTTTTTATCTGTTTGACTCTCGCCTCCTCCTACATCCAAACTAGAATTTTATGTTTTGAATCCCTTCTACTTTTTTTATTTTAAAGATGTGCTTTTACCAACTATGTTATCCGTTGTCTATTACATTTGTCTGAAATTATTTGCCTCTGCCTCATTATCTAAAAAATACTAACTAAGGATTGTGTGCTTGAAAACGACATTACAAGAATTTAGAATATATACTATTGTGCAGCTATCCCAAGCAGAAAACCCCTTTTAGAACCGACGGTATTAGCTTGATATTGAAAAAAAATACTGGATTTCGCCACAATAGCATGGATACGCAATTCAATGTCGCATGAGCAAAAGATAACGCCATTAATCAGATACTCCTTTAAAATGTAGCATAAAGAAACAGGCAACATAAGTACAACATTTGCTACTAGTATATACATGTGCGCTGTTGGCAATTCTGTGCGCCGCTTTTACCAGATGTAGAAGCTACAAGGCCATTGCTAGTCGATAATAGGCTTTCTGCACCATGTCGTGCTATGTAATACCTTGATTTGACGCCTTTGGTGTGGCATCTTCAGCAACAGACACAATGTCTGCCACAGTTAGCGCCATTAACTGCAACAGATATCGCCAGCTTGCGGCTGGTGTATTTTCCATCTATACACGCATTCGACAAGAATAGGCTAGACAAAAAGCCCTAGGCCAAACCAGAAACTGACTTGTGCTGGCACGTGCTGCCTTGTTCTCGGATGACTACTGCCTTGCAGCGGCGTATCTACAACTGCTATTTTGCGTAGCTAATTCAGCCTTGTAAGCGTCTTGAGTCCTCTGGACAATCAATGGCGTATCCGGCATTTTTGCACTCCGTGACCAGAGGCTTGGAAGGGCAACCGCATTTTGTTGTTTTCATTTTCGCAGATCCGGCTCGGCTAGTGCTGTTTTTAGAATGTGTGCTCCGTATATGGCAACCTTGTCTTGTCTGGCGATTGGCACACCAGCATATCCACAGCTTTCTTCGTATTCAATTTGGGCCAACTGTTTGCATTTTGTTTCTACCATACATACCGCTTTCAGCATGAAAAGGGCCTGCAAGACGGAGAGCATAAAACAATGCAAAAGCAACGGGTGCTGACTTGTCCTTGCACAATGCACGACAGACCCGGTCTACCCTTCACTATCAGACCAACACAAATGGTCCACATGGCTTCACAGTAAGACAACTGCAACCCATTTCGCTACTTGGTGCTGGTATTTGAGTGCGCCTGCGTCATTGAAACGCCTTGTGTTGGTGTGTACCTGTCGTATTCAGCTGTCTAGCGTGCCTTTGTTCCTTTTTTACGTTTCTTTCAGATGCTGCCAAAAAAAAGGCTTTGTTGTTGCACCGCGTGCTGTTTCGTTTATGCTTTTTTTTTTCATTTTTAAAAGCCAACACAGTCTATCAGAATCCAGTACAGGAAATGATTCGGCAAAGAAGAGATTTTCCAACCATCAGATTTGCTTTCAAGGACTATGCAGGCTCCAGCCGATGCGGCAACTCTGGATTGGGAAATCCATAAACACTTGCGCGTTCTTTGAAAATTTCTCTCTTGTACATGTTTTGCGTCTGCCAACTCTAGCTGTCATGAATGCAGAGAATCTGCATGGATTTTCTTTGGGTTCTCTTGCAGCCACACCATAGGTATAAAAGCGCGGACTGCGGCTGTACCGTGCGGCCATCCACTATCTCTCTTCTCCAGATTTGAGTACAAGAACAAAAGCCTGTGTCATCATCTTTTTTTATTTTTTCCTTAAAACACACACTTAAACAACGCTTGTTACTCTCTTGGTTGCGATAATTGTTATTTTTTCTGCATACCACTACACTTTCTTTGTATAGTTGAAACGTACTTTTATATACTGTCGCATTCGCTTTGTCTGGGTTGCTTTATTAACATAAACACATAAACATGGGCTGCCGCAAATGTCGTGGATGGGAGGAGAACGAGTGCTGTCTCAGTCAGTCAGATCCGTGCGACTGTAAATGCCATGCCTCATGCGACTGCGCATTTTGTCATACAGTTGAGCTGAAAGCACGGTCGACACCCAGCACATGTCATCCACAAAACACACTAAACAAATCCACTGCCTCCAAGATAGCTTCTGTACTTGGACGTGAGTCACGGCGAAGCCTTGCAAATGATGAATCGCCTGACAGTCGCCCTTCTACAGTTGCTCGACTATCAACAGACGATCGTAAAACTGAAAAGGCGCGGAGATGGTCTCGTCGAGGTTCATCATTAAAACCATTGCGGTTATTTGCATAGATGTTGTGAAGTACATTAGGCTAGAATTCCTTATTTACACTACTCACACCAATTCTTTTTTAGTCGCTATTTTTGGATTCTCCTTCTTTTTTTTTCTTTTCTCTGCGTTGCGACTATTACTTTATTTATAAATGCACAGTGTTGATAATACACTTTTTTCTTTCATTGTTTGTCTTTTTTAGAGGTGGGGTGGGCGATCAATACACTTTTGAAACAACACGTTCTTCAAATATGGTTCTTTAAAAAAAAGTCGAAAATTTTCGGGTTTTTTTTTTCATCTATAAAGGCTTGGTGACAATGTTGTCTTTTTTTTTTTTCTTTCTAAGCGCATGACAGGTGTCGAGTCGTGGAAATAAAATTTTGTTTTGATTTGCAAGCATAATGTAACAGACTAATTGTTCTTTAGACAGATATTAACTGAAGAATAAGCTGCGGGATTATCAAATCCGTTAAGCAACAGCGGCTTCAGTATACTGTAATTTACTAAAGTATTAGTGTTGGCGTATAATTATTTTGGTGGAAGTTGGTATAGCGGGTTTGCGCCATTCGGGCAGTGCATTTGCGTTGTGTGTGAGGGTGTTGTTTGCGCACGGTCGGAGAAGTCATTGGCAGTGTGGTTTTGCGTTGGTGTTGGTGGTGAAAAAGAATGAAACGGTAGAAAAACATTGCGTATTAGTAGCAGTTGTACATAAATAAATAAATACATCCACAACATATCCATTTAATCCACAAGTACTCGCGCTTTAGCAGCACAACATAGAAAACTTACCTCAAAAGTATCGTGTTCAGCCAGGGCTCTCTGGCAGAAGAATTGGTAAACCAACTGAACTGCAGATGGGTCACACTGGTAAGTGTGATCGGGTTTCGCCTGTTGAATAAAGTAATCTTAAAGCTCTTAAGACTAGAGCAGTCTTAAGAGATTGCCCTTTTGGGCCTTGCAGGCTAAATTTTAGGTTAGCGTGCAACAGTGTTCCTCATTCAACTTGCCTGGACATTCCTTGCGAGGCTTGTGTTTAACCCCAGGCAAACGCATCTGCACATCGTCCCTGTATGTGTTGACATAGTTCTGTGCTGTTCTGGTGTTTATTCCAGTAATTAGTGATGCTTCCTTTGCTGTCTTTCCTTCTTCGATAACAAGATCAAATAACTTTTCAATTTGCTGCGGGGTGTATTTTTGTTTGGCTGGTGGTTCCTTTCTTGTTTCTTCTGTGTGGTTGTTTTCTGGTGTCTCAACATCCATCAATGCACACATGTGTATGAACATGCTTTCTTCATGTGGACTGTTGTTCTGATACTTGCTATTGGAATGACATCCACCTTCAAGCATGTCAACATCTGGCAAGGATTGCATAGTTTGCATAAATGTGGGTGTGTGTTGTTCTTGTATTGTTAGTATTTTTATAGAAATTATATAGAAACCATATCAACTATCTACTTTTATTTAGAGAAGATTATGTAGTGAGTATGTTTATTACGTGATATTCAGTTTGTGTTTGTTGGGTGTCTTGTCCTGTGGACGGATATGCTGTCTTTTGCTGGCTGTGTCTTGAGACAAGAGAAGCATATGGACAAGTTAAGAGTATTGCCTGCCAAGTAGATCAAATGAAAGCAAGCATCGCAGATGTTGATGCTCCATGGGCTGTCACTGCCAGTGCTGTTGACTGCAACAGCTACACATGTCGCAGGACAGGGGTAGTTGCCATTGGCTGCTTCCTATTCTACTGCCAACACCAACGCAAAACCACACTGCCAAGGACCCCTACAACCATGCGCAAACAACACCACCACCTGCAACGCAAACACATTACATAATTGGCGCAAACCTGCTATACCAACTCCTGCTAAAATAATTATACGCCAATGCCAATATTTTTGCAAAATACAATATATCAGAAAAGTGTTTCTGACGTAATTTCAACATGCGGAATTAACATCTTATGACTTTTTTAATTGCAAAATAATTACCACAGTTGATATATATTAGGAATAAATTCAGTCAAACCGTAAGCATTCATATTCTACGTTCAATATAGTTTACAATAAGCACACAATATCTTTGTGATGCTCGCCATCTGTCTTGTATTGCATAAACCCTTGTATGCAGAAATACCCTGACATTCCAGATACAATGAAACATATACAATAATTGTTGTATATGTTGTCACTTTAAAGCATACCGTTTGTATGTAACATACTTATCATAGGTGTTTTCTATTGATAATTAACGCCTAATTGTTGAAAAACACACTGCGACAAAGATAACCTGCGCATTTCGCATGACAGTAAGTAACATAAAACCTTTTCATGTAATTTTAAAAGCCAAACAAAAAATTATTTTATGTCGGTGCAGAATATAAGTGCCAATTAGTTTAAATTGTAATCTTTAACCACACTGTCCTCCTTTTTAACTGCAAAATTGAAAAAAGACCAGAATATACTACATACGGAAAAATATAACTACATAGAATGTCTTGAATTCTATACACGGCCTTTTCTAAGCAGAATGCTCTAAGATAGACAAGGTTCCAACTGGCAATTGTTCTACATGTGAGAAGGCATGGTGGTATATGTATAGGAATTATGCTTGTTTATTGTTAGTGATACATGCAAAGAAAAAAAAAAGCTAAATGCGCACAATTTATGCAGCACTGAGGGCTTGTAAGGGTTGAATTTGCTTGGATCGTGTCCTGTGGCGTGTGTGCTTAGCTCCTGTTTATATCCTCCAAAGTTGGCGGAATTCAGATTAGATTCATGCTGTCTTCCGCATTGTTGGTCGTCTTTCTACGTTTAAGACATGGCAACAAAATCTACGGTGCATATTCCAAGCTTATCATTGTCACGGTAACACGAACTGCGCCTATTGTTCTTTACATGGTATATACCGCTAATGAGCAAAAAATAATTAGAGTTATCTGTTTTTAATATGTCACTAAACGCTCCAAATAGCATGCTTATTGCAAATTTTTAATATATGTTGTTTATTAAATTATCGCACGGAGATAGAGACCAATGGTCTTGTTTATTTAAATCAAGTGTGCAAAAGACACCAAATTCTTGCTATTTAAGAAAAAGATAAAGAAACTTTTTAATAATAATGCCAAGATATGTATGCGATGGTTTGTTCTGCCATCCTTGATTAATATTAAAAATTATTAGTCAGTATTATATGTGTGCAGTGGCATGGCAAAAGACAAAAAAAAGAGTTGGTATGGTCGACGGGTGATCTGCGAAATAAAGAGAAAAAAATGTAACAAGGCCATTTCGATGAATATGCATGCCAAGTGCCTTTGACAGCCGTATAAATATTGTAATGACCTATAATTGAATTGTGCTTTGTAATCCAACTGATTAGGGATACGAAACCGTTCTGTTTTGTTTAGCCAGGATGGATAGGTGTTCCAGATTGGTCGATTGGATCCTTACTCGGATAGTCCCGCTGACTTGTTCCGTCAAACGACAACATTGCGTGAGTTGCGTAGAAATAATACTGTTTGCACTCCAGCGTGATGATCTGCAACCGAGATATTGGGTGACGAATGCAGGAGTTTAAGAGATACAAATGCTGTTTTTTTTTTTTTGAGAGAGATCTGGTGATGCTCTTTTTAAGATAATTCTTAGAGTTAAAAGGCAAACAACAAAATTTGAGACCAAAAGATCAAAGAATATAAATGGTTCAGGCAGGGTGGTGACTGCGTTGCAATGACGATAAAATGGTATAGATGGGGGAGCTGGGTGATGCAGTAGGGGGGTGTCGCCTTGTTATAAGTAGATATCTTGGAATATGCTCCGCGGGTCAGAAAGAAAAGCAAAAAAAACGAAAAATGTCAGAAATACAAGCAAGCCTGAGCGGCAGTAAAACCCTAACAGTTTATCAGTCAGGAATGGAGGTTGAGCCACTGGTACAGTAATAAAAGTAACAAGGAGAGCGCCAATATGTTTACTTTGAGGCTTTGGAGAAGTCAAGAATAAAAAGTGAGCGGACCTCAGGGAAATAAAAAGGCCAGCAACAACAACAAAAATAAAAAAAGCGTGTCTGGGGAGAGGGGAGGTTGCGGACGTCGCTGAGCTGACTTTAGAATATGGCAGATGGCCAGGTAGTAGCAAAAAGAAAAAATACCGTGCTCTTTGTGAAGGAGACCGGTGTAGAAAGGGGTCGGGGGACAGAGAAAGAAACTACTGCTTGCAGTGGAGTGTGTAAGGGCGAGTGCTTTTATACCCGCGTCATGGACGTTGTTGGCGTAATGCGGGTATTTGCTTGTCTCCACTGCGATGGCGGCAAATGACAGGCGTGGGTAGAAAGCAGGAGCTCGGACGGACGCAGGCCGGGGGTCGGAAACAGCTGGCATGGCATCGAACAGGCGGACAACTGCAGGTTGTAAGTTAATACCTCGTCTCTTGTGGGGAGGGGGGTGTGTAAGTGGGTTGAAGGTGGGGGGTGAGATGTAAAGCAATGCAGGCCTGTTGCAAATTACAGTATCTCATCTATTTTATTTTTTTGTCAACGACATTCTGCGTGTGCCAGGATCTTATGAGCGGGGCCTTAAAGTGGCAACAAACCTTGTGAGCATGCAGGGAAGCGCCTGCAAACCAAAATTTCTCTCCCTTATTTTTTGCGAGTGTGCGTGTGAGACATAGAGAAGGTTGGTGCCTGCGTGCAGCATACACGCCGTACGCGCTATTTCGACTATTATGTGCGGCGCAAATCAGCCTCGTCGGTTTAGTCCTTTGACAATCTGTATTGCCGTCTCTATAGAGTGCGCTGCCACACATTGCAATATCTGACTGACACATGCTGCACACGTCTTGCAAGGAGGCCGTGCGACTGCAAGAGTTTTCTCCACGCCGCCCGACAAGACAGCCAACACAGAGATTCAACTAGTCAAAACAACAGATACGCCTCTTTGTGGTTGCCATTGCTAAGGTGGACAATGGCTGCGGTGGTTGCCACTACTATTATGCTCACTACACATTGGGTAAATGAGGGAGAAGAGGCGGTATGCTGACGTGGGCGTATCTTTACTTGGATCCGCCCTGTTTCTGGGTCCTTACATCTTATTATCGGATGCGGATATAACTCTAGTAGAGACATGTACACGAGAGTTGACAGGGGTACGTACATGTGTACAGTTTAATTTGCATTTGTGGAGACAGGTAGATCCAATGCTCTGGGGGGGGGTGTAACATTTTAGACTTGCCATGGATTTGCATATATGGAAAGAGGAAATGTGTGTGCTGGACCATACCACGTCGTCATTCCAATTAAAAACTTGCTTTTTCCTTTCTGCGCAGACTCCAGCGGGCTTCAGCAAATTTATGCAACTGCCTGGAATCTATGGATGATCCCTCATTTAGAGGACAAGCGGGATTACACATGCAGTTCCAACAAAGTAGAGCAGTGTTCCTTTTTAACCCACAAATCCGATATGGTTGTTAATAAGTTCAGCAAAACGAGTGCTGCCCACAGGCAATCTGCTTGTCCTATGACCCAACTACTAATCTGAAGAGAAAAAACAACAAAGAGCAGTACCACCAAGGGTTTTGTACGGGACAGACATTTTGCATCGCGTTCAGAGTCAAATCCTAAATGTAGTGAGAAGATAGGAATATAAAATTTTTGACTGCGTAATCATATACATATCCCCGTTTACTTGACCGAGAAATGTTGGTGTTGCAAGCACACTGGGTCATGAATGTACAGCAGGTGACTAATCATCGAGAGTGGAGGTGATCATCTGTGCACCAGTGTCTCACTACATTACCAGCCATAGTACCATTGCCTGCTAGTGTTCTCAGGATGCACAATCTTGACATTTAGAGGCTGATT
Organism: Coemansia reversa NRRL 1564; assembly: GCA_002705745.1. Taxonomy (NCBI): domain Eukaryota; kingdom Fungi; phylum Kickxellomycota; class Kickxellomycetes; order Kickxellales; family Kickxellaceae; genus Coemansia; species Coemansia reversa. Next base: position 162,683 of record KZ303499.1, read on the forward strand.
ATGATATTCCGCCTGTGAATGTCTGCACTTTCACACAAAACAAGACCACGCATGGCGTCAGGAAAGTGCGGCAACCATGTCTAATTTTTCACATACTACGTTTCAAAAAGATTAGACTCATGCTTCAGAGATTCAGAACATGTGGTTTGCTTGTCCCACGCAGAAACCCATCTACACGCTTGTTTTGTCAACTTCACATACATGACAGAAGCAGATTTTTAGTTTCCTCCAATACTACTAGTGGCCGAGTGGGGTTCGCAGGCTCGGATAATTGTTCCGTGTCAATTAAAACCTTGTCAACTGGTCTGCAGCATGTCTAACTTGGTACTCAGAAGTAAGAAACAGCGCAACAATAGAATCAGATCATTTGTGATTCGCCAAGCCCAAAAAAATGTAGTTGACTTGTTTGTTGGTAGTTCCCTCCTTCTCGCTCGCTTTCATTGAAATGAACGCTTGGCAGGTGAATTTGTTTTTCTGTTATTTAGACTAGACTTTCTTTTTATAGCTGGGGTGTATTTTTTTTTGTCGTTAAGTATTGTTATTTGTCGTTGCCGTGGTTTCTGAGGTTTCCTTTTAGTCTACTGGGCGTCTACCAGCCTCAAATGAACAACAGCAGCCGTGACAACACGACAGGAACGGATATATGTGATGATGGGTCAGCCGACTCGAGCTTGGCAAGGAAGATACCGAGTAGTGGCAGAGGGATTGAGGCTCTCACAACTGCAGTCGAGTCTATGCGCGAGGGATTCGGCCAGCAATGCCAGCGTCAACGGACGCTTTCGTGGGTATCATCGGCCCTGTCTTCAGCAGAGGTATCTACGGCAGAGGGTCCGCAGGAAAATGCTACTGAGGGTAGCCGGATCATTTCAGAACGGAAACTGGCTGCGTCTGGGAGGCAGCATGTACGTCTTACTACCATTGATCCGGTAACAGGGAGCATTATCGAGGCTATGGGAGCGAGTGGCCAGGGTCAACAAGCTTCTCTAAACGAGGCTCCATTAGCAGAGCCTAATGCTGCTCGTGCGACAGGGCTTGTGGCTGCCGATCCAGGTAAGATGTTCTGAGCGCAGCACTGCGCATGAGTGATAACTCTATGCAATCGGGAAGCAGAGTCAAATTCTGCAGCAGGAGGAGAGTTGTCAACTACGGGTAAATGCGTGTGAAAGAATTTAAGTTGTTACCACTTGCAGACAGACTCCACATTATCACCTCCACCTTTAATATTGTCTTTAGCTCAGGTGAGAACATTGTTGTATGCGGGGGAATGCTGTGCACAGAGAATAGCTTGGATATATGCTTTGCTATTCAAAGCGCGCGCATCTCTTTTTCACAAACATTGCCTGCACTGTTCTCCAGTGCCTATTTCTACATTTCTGTTATCTCGCAAAAAAAGTGTGGTGATCTCTGCTATCATCCAACATTCATTTTTTTGACAACTGTATGTGGTTTCTGGTCACTGGTTGTTTGTCTGCTATACTCTTGCGTTTTTTAGACCCTGCGCCAGCTCTAAACAAACGAAAGACGATTGTATATTACTGCACGACAGGAATTCTTTTGTATTACCGCTACTGCTATCGGCTTATCTTATTCTTCTCCTATCTCTATGGAACCCAGTCCGGTTTAACGACCATATAGATCATACCTACTCATTGGACTCTAGCTCTGTTATTGAAATTTGCAGATCTTGTAGGTTATATCGAGAAGGTTTTTATTAAGCCAAACATCTTGTACACTGCGATCCCACCGTCACCGCCGCAGCCTCCTCGCAGCTATCCAGGTACGGTATTGATGATCTCCATTGTCTAAATGTTGCTGGTTCCTTGTTCAACTACATATCTACACGTACAGAACCATATCTGCGTGGCTTGGGTGCTAGCTAAAATTGCTGGCAGACTCTGGGGAGTGCGCAGCAGTTCACTTACTCACTCAAGGGATGGTTCCTCTGATTTCAATATGGGCCAGTTTACTGGGCTGGCAGGTGGCGCCCGCCATCAGCCAAGGGATGTCTGTGAAGCAGGAGGGCGTGGTGCAACCACACATTCAAGGATGGTCTCTCTGGCTCTCGTTGTTTACGATTTGTCAACCATGCATATTTCTTTCAACACGCATAGCTCTTTCCGTTCTGCAGCATACAGCAATCGTTAGCTCTTCTTTTTTTTTGTGTGCTTAGCGTGTACTCTACCATCCTGTGTTTCTTCACCTACTGTTCCTTCAATTTTACGCGTGCTTTTTCCTTTTTCTTCCCTCCTCTTCTCTCTCACCCCCGACCCTGCACACCTTTAAATTTGCAGTGGTCTTTATTTTGTTTTGTGCGGCCTCGTACTATAATTACTTATTTTTATTTGTACGACCCCCCCACCCCTACCGTCCACATACAGCGGGTGCGTGCCTTTGTCTTACAAAGCAAATTTACTTATTTTGTGGATATATAGCAAACCAATTGGGTCATTTGGAAGCGCGCGCTAGTCCAAGCATCTCAGAGCTTTCGGTAGACTCGTCAATTGGTCACCTTCGTGGGAGATTCGGCTCAGAACATACTAGGTACAGGTTTGTTTGTAACATGTTTATATGTGATAAGCGCGTACTGTGGCTCGCATACACCAAGTTTGATTTACTGTACCCACTGTGTGTTTAGCCCATATCGGCTTGAATATACTTACAAAGACCTTCTTTATTTCTTTGCTCTTGCCTTACCGCAAGTGGTTGTGCGTTTTTGTCAAGGCTCCTCCCACTATTGAATTTTTCACTTATCGAATATCGATTGTTTACCTCTATGCAACGCTGCCTGTGTGGGCTTCTAATTGTAGCTATAGTGGCGAAGCTGGAAGTCCGGAAACAACCACAGAAGACTACAGCGCGCAGAGCACCAAAAAATCAGACTATCTATCTGACTGTACCATCGAAAACGGCAGTAACAGCAGCGTTGGTGACGCAGACGACATTAGTGACGAGCCCAGCAGCGACGACAGTGCAGGCAGCTATTGTAGAAACAATAGTACTGCCCCTCACGCGTCTATGCAAACAAGTCAGCGAGTTGAAGACGTTAAGCATACCAAGGTCAGACGCCCAGTACGCGCAAACTCGCTCAGGGTAGCACAGGTTGAGACAAAGCCAGGGCCTGCAACAGCCATAGAGCGTGGTGCAGACTTGGAAGCAGCGACCATTACGTCGTCGCGAGGTACTAAGCACACAGCGAAAGCAGAGGCCTGGGCGCGAATACCAGCACAATCTTCTAGAAGAACAACTCTGGGCGTTGGCGGAAGTGGCACCAACACACTAGGGCACAGCTACTCGGACGCAAATTTATTTACTATTAATAGGCAGCCTGGAGCAGTTAAAAAGGCATCCACGGAGCTGACTGGTCCGCATACAAAAGGGTTGGGAAAGAGACAGAGCGTAAAGCGAGTCTCAGCGACAGCAGAGGCAAAAAAGGGCGGGTCATCTACCGCCCTGGCAACGGAACAGGCGCCAAGCAAGATACCTGGCGCACGTACAGGCACTAGTGCCAAACAAACTTTGGCTGCGCAGAGGTCAGAGGAGCCACATTCTCCAGACACAAATTCTAGTCTAAAGTCAGAAGCCAAGCGTGTACAGAATACCATCGCAAAGGCAAGCACAATGTCTCGTGCTACAGCAAGCAACTTTCTCCATCCGCATCTGCGGCGGCGCAGCAAAAGTGGGGTATTTGAAGGTACGTCGTCAACAGCGAATAACGCAGCCGATGCGGACGACAAAAATTATCCCAACATGCAACTAAGCGTAGCTGGAGGCGCAAAGTCAGGAGCAGCCACAATCAGCGCAGCTGCATCAAAGGGACGAACAGTACCGAGACGAGCAGGCATTGAAACGAACCGCTCTTACCTGCAGCGTGCATCGCACGCAGCAGGTGGCAGTGGGACGGACGAGGAGCGCAGTGCAATGGCTGCCACATCTGCAGCAGCTGGAGTAGCTGGGCGGCCGCGCCGCATGACGCATCAGGCAACCAAGCTGAGCATTGATCCAGAACGAGCGCGAATTGTAGCAGGCGAAGGAGCCAAGCGTGGGCCTGCAACTGCAACAGGGTCTGGGTCTGCAGGCGGACGTCGCTTTCTTCAAGCTTCGTCCTCAAACTATGAGCTTGTACAGTCTTCGGGGAATGAGTACCAGACAAGCTCTTCTGAAAAGGACTCTGGCGATGGAGTTTCAGTAAAGACTGTGAGTGGCGGACTTCGTCAAAAGGGATCTGCAACGTTTACAGGTACACACCGACCACTGCAAGCACGACTGGAGACTTCTGCAAAGGTAGCCGCGGGTGCTGATTCTGAACGCGCACGTCCAGGAGCAGCAGCAACACAGCGTACAGGACGCCCATCTCTTGGCGCAACTGGAGCGCGGCTTCCTACATGGAGGACACAACACGCAGTGCGCGAATCTGAAGAGCACGTATCAACAGACAAAAACACACCACATCGCGCTTCTTTAACTTCGATAGGCACGGGCGGTAACAAGCTGGCAATCCGCGAAAGCAGCGCACAATCGGCGTCGCGGGAAAAATCAGGAGAAGATAGTAAGAGCGGGAGTGCTGGCAGCCAAAGAGCACAGCCCCAAAGCCGTCCGACACAAGCAAAGGTTGCGCAAGTGGGAGCGGGTCGCAACCAAGGCAATAGCAACATGTCGTCGTCGGTTAGTGCGATTGGAATTGGCAGCTATAATTCTGCATATCAGGCGCCCAGGCCTGCTCTGCGCACTGGGGCTGCGGCAAGTGTTGTTGGGGCAGTCGCGCCTTACCAGCCACCCAACGCAAGCATCGCGGCCCAGCCGGCGCCTATTAGCGGACAGGGAGTTCGGTCTCAGGTAGCTAGCTATCAGCAGCGCTTTGGTGGAGGCAAGGGGCCGTCATCAGTTGTGTCGGCAGCCACAGGGCCTACGCAGACAGCAATGCATACTCAATATCCGGCAACAAAGGCTGCAAGCGTTGTGCAAGCAGGGTCGCGACAGCGACAGCAGTCTTCGCGACAGCAGATTCCTCAACAGCAGCAGCAGCAGCAGCAGCAACCCAGTCAGCCGATGGCGACTGCTCAGCCAGCCTCATCTCGGTCGCAGTCGGCAGCGCACTCGTTGTCGCGGATGAGTGGGCCGATTTCAGGAAGAACATCTGTCAGTGGAGTTCCGCCGCTAACACCACAAGAGGCGATTGCACGATACGGGCAGCAGCTGAGCGGGCCAGAGCGTACTGAGATTCTGGAGTATCCGCATGTTTACTATGTGGGCAACGCGAAAGCGCGGATGGCGTCGCGGGCGTACGCATACGACGACGAGCGTGGCGACTATATTTTCTACGCGCGTGATCATCTGCTGTACCGTTACGAGCTGGTAGAGGTACTAGGCAAGGGCTCGTTCGGACAGGTGCTGCGGGCACGTGACCACAAAACAGGAGACATTGTGGCAATCAAAATTATTCGCAACCGCAAGCGGTTCCACCACCAAGCGCAGACAGAGGTGAAGCTGCTTGAATGTCTTCGGCGGTGGGATCCAACGGGTGCGCACAACATTCTGCAGATGACAGCAAGCTTCTACTTTCGCAACCACCTGTGTATTGTGATGGAGCTGCTGGACATTAATCTGTACGAGTGGCTCAAGGCACACCAGTTTGCTGGCACACCCGTGCCACTGCTTCGTCACTTTGCGGCGCAAATGCTGCAGTCGCTGCAGCTAATGGGACGGCATCGCATTATCCACGCAGACCTAAAGCCCGAGAACATTTTGCTAGCAGCACCGCCGCCGATGCCGTCGCGCCGTGCGGCACCAGTAGGTGCTGGTGCAGCGCCACCTCACCCACTGACGGACCCGCAGCTGAGCATCGACATGCAGCGTGGGATGTACACGATCAAGGTGATTGATCTGGGCTCGAGCTGTTTTGAAAACGAGCGCGTGTACACGTACATTCAGTCGCGGTTCTACCGTGCGCCGGAGGTGATTTTGGGACTGCCGTACGGGCCAGGAATTGACATGTGGTCGCTGGGATGCATTGTTGTGGAGCTGCTGACAGGTTATCCACTGTTTCCAGGAGAGAATGAGCGCGAGCAGCTGGCGTGCATTGTAGAGGTGTTAGGTCCACCGCCCCCATACTTACTGGAGCATGCGCCGCGATGCGCGGACTTTGCAGAGCCGGTTCCGTACGGCGTGCAGGCGACGCCGGTGGGCAATATGCTTTTGATGCCCAACGACGCATGCGTTGTAGGAAGCATGATGATAAAGCCATATACGAGCACGAAGAACAAGGGGCGGCGGCCTGGCTCGCGGCCGCTAGAGCAGGTGCTTGCTCGGGCACGCGATCCACGGCTTGTGGACTTTGTGCTGAGGACACTGGCGTGGGACCCTGCAATGCGCATGTCTCCAGAGGACGCGCTGCGACATCCATGGATCACTGACATGCCCTTCCAACAACCTCGCGTGGGCATGGCGGTGCCGGGCGCTCATATGGGGGTCGTGCAGCCCGGGTACGTGATGATGTCCGCCGCGCCAGTTGTCCAGCAACCGTCGCACCGGCTGCCGCCGCAGGCCGGCATGGCGGCCGCTCACGGCACATACATGCAGCAACCCATCCCGCAGCAACCCACCGCCTACGGCAACGTGGCACGTACGCGAAAGGCATAGCCTGGGTTTATCTTTCATTTCCACTCATGACAAAATGCCAGAAGCAAACAATAATTTGATTATCTACCACATGTAATTGATAATAGCAGTGTTGTGTTGTTATGTGGATCTTTGGCGCGCACCAGATAGGAACCAGTACGACAACTTGGATATACACTGCCTGAGAGTGTCCATAACCACAACACTCCGAGATCAAAGTCCTAAAATGAAATTAGGCAGGTGATGTAATGTTGGAGATTAATACAGCACTTGTTTCTTACTGGCTCTGATTTTCTTATATACTCTGAAGACGAAGACGAAATTTAAGCGCAATTGCCTGTGTGCTATTTCGCATCACTTGACGAGATGGCACATGAGCGCACAACCGCAGAGTCACACAGTGGTAGTGAAACAAAGTCACCAAGCCATTCGACGCTTAGCGACGGCAACCTCGAGCGCAGTAGTCGACAGCATTGCTTTGCAGCAGGAACGGTGACAGCGGTTGATGCGGCAGGTATTCGGGTGCAGCTGGTGGCTATTGGTGAGGTGCGAGCGGATCGGCTGGCGTATTGGAGCAATGCAATAGCGCAGTTCTCGCGCATCCGGCTCTCGGATATTCTGCCACACGTGGAGCCAGGATTGGTATCTCAGGGGTACGGAGGCATGGAGGCAGAGGGCACATTGCGGTTTACGTTTGTCTCGGACGGTAACGAGGAACATGAGCATCTGGAGGGTCTGCAGACATACCGGCAGACGTTGGGAGTGATTGGCATAGTGGACTGCGCAGTTAGCAGTGACATGGCAGCATGTTATGATAGGTTTCTGCGGGTGATTTCACGCCAAACTACAGCAGTTGCGTATCGTTGCTTGGCGTTTGACCCACAGACAGACCAGCAGGACGATGTAGTGGGTATTACGGTGGTCCCAAATGCCGGGGGCAGCCTGCTTTTTTATCTGCAGACATTACTGAGTGATTTTGGTGGGACGATGGTGGAGGCTCTGGGGCTGATGGCAAAATCGATTGAAGACAGGGCCGATCTGCAGTCACCAATAGCCAAAACGCCATCGGTGGGGACTCGTAGCCTATCTCCAGCGCCGGCTGCGGAAAGAGGTGAGCAAGAGGGCTACAGTTTAGCATATGAGGTCTCCACAGCAGCCGCAGGAAGACCAGGCATGGCAAAGCCGAGTTTCACTCGGCGCGAGTCTGCCCACAGTTTGCCAACAGGCGATCCACGCACGGCAGCTGGCAGATTATCTCCAGGCAGCCAGTCAATTCGAGGAGTTGCGCGATACGGCGGAGAAATGGACCGCGAAATGCTTGCGTCGCAGTTTTCACGAGGCGAGTCGCCATCATCGCCGTTGTCTCAGCTGAGCACCACAGCAGGCAGTCATCCGACAAAGGACCGAAAGCTGAAGCGCAACAGCGGCGGTGCGAGCGCAGGCAGTGGGCGACTAAAGAAGTTGCAAGGTGACTTGTATCTTATGTCTGGGCGGCTTAGCGAGTCGCTGTCAGCATACACGGCAGCGATCGAGGCGAGCGTGGTGTTCAACGACTTCTTGTGGCAGGCAGTGGGGTTGGAAGGGTATTGCGCAGCACTGTTGCAGTTGTGCGAGCGTCCGAGCGACCGCCGGGTGGCCAATGCGTTTGCATTGGGCGCACCACGCACAGCAGCAACAGACCGCACCAGCCCAGTCACAGATAAAGGAAACGCTGTAAGCGTAACAAATGGGCTTGGCACAGCGCTGACAGAAGTTGGTGGATTGTTTGCGCAAGTGCCGCTGCTACTGGAGAAGTGCCATGCATTTGCTCCGCTGCTTCACGCCGAGGCGTGCATGCGAGCGGCGCTGGTACACCAGGCGACACGTGAGGCGTTGCTGCTAGAGGAACCGGCGCTGGCGCTCGACGTGCTTTTGCGTGCAAACGTGCTCCATCCGCAGTGGCGGTCGGACCGTGTGCTGTGGGAGACACGCGACGTGGTGGCTCAGCATTTGGGCGTGCCGCAGCGGGCAGCCATCAACGAATGGCTGCAGCGCGGCTGGAGCAGCTCGTTCACCAGTCTGGCACTGTCCGATCAGCTGGAAATGTCGTCCGAGGCCAGCGCGTTATTCGGTAGCATTGGGCTGCAGCGCAAGTCGTTCTTTTTCCTACGACAGTTCCTTTTGATGGCTATCCCCACCCTAATGCGCACGTCGTCGGATATCCGCCGTGCCGCCAGCTTATCCAATGCTAATGACTCTGACCGCAGCTTGTCGCCACGCCAGAGCTCTGCGTCTGCCGCCGAGCATCGCCAACTGCACTCGGCGCTGTCGACTTTTACTGACGGCTCTAGCGCTTTTGCCGCTGTGTCGGCTGCCGTGGCGGCAGCATCAGCGGCGCCTATGCAGCTTGGCTCTGCACTGCGCCGCCGCCGTCCAACAGCTGCAAGTACTGGTTCCGTCGGGGCACCTGGTCTGCTACAGGCTGTAGTTGGATGTTTGGACGTACTAATGTACTCGCTTGAGCCCGGGGAGCCCGGTGATAGGTCGAAGTCCCGGCGCGGGTGGCAGCAGTTGCAGGCGGATGTACTTCGCGAGTGCTTATCGGCGGCAGAGGCGCTGCCCAGCTATCCGCACGCGGTTGCGTGTGCCTTCCGATTAGTGCGCTGTCTGAGTGAATTGGCGAGCATTGTTCCTGAGAGCCAGCGGCGTGCGCTGTTTGAGGAACAGCATGCCATGTGCAATTACCTTCAGCGCACCATCGGCCTGCTTCATCTCCACCGCCATTCTGCGCAACCTGGCTCTGTGAATGAAGATGATATGGAGGATACTGATCTTGCAAACAATGATCTGCCGCAAGTGGTCGGGCGCGACGCAGCGGTTCTAGGCGGCACGCTAGACTCGCTGGTCGTCGGAATTCAGCTCTGTATGCCTGCTGACAGTGGGCTACCAGTGCAGGCGGGGAAGGCGCCAGCAGCGACTGCTCCGTCACTATTTCTGTACAATCCTAGTGCTCAATTGCAGAGCGATCGTCCGCTGCTTCTTGTAGAGGGCGAGCGGGCTCACTTTGTTGCGACCCTGCAAAATCCGTTCCCATTTGCCCTACCGCTTACGGACGTGGAGCTTGTTACTCAGGGAGCCGCAGTTACTGAGTCCATTAGCTGCACGCTTCCACCAGGAGGCCTAAGCCGTGTGCTGCTTGGGCTTGTTCCACAGGAGGATGGGCAGTTGCGGGTATTGGGGCTACGCATGTGCCTGTTCCAGCATCTCGCTGTGCGCTGCGTCCTGCCTGATGAAGATGCTCAGGATGCTCGTCGTCGCCTGAAGGAGCGTCCACTTCTCCAGCGGTTGGACGCTGAGCGCAGCAGTCTTTTGGGTCAAGCAGACAAGCACATTGAGTCGCCTGGTGTGCACTTGTCGGCTATGAACGCTGGCCATTTGCTGGTTGCCACAGTTGCGCCGCAGATGCCCAGATTGTCAGTGGCAGAGTGCAGTATGGCATATGAAGAGTCGCTGAGTTTATACGAGGGCGAGAGCCGCATTGTTTGCTTGACGCTGGTTAATTCCAGTGACAGCGTGGGTGTTGATCGCATGGAGATTTCTTTTGAGCCGTTGGCTGGCGAGGAACGCAAGTCTAGCGAAGGATCGCGCGCCGATACTCAACTCCGCGATATGGTTGATGCCGCCTTTGGGTACAAAAACTCCGAGTCATACGCTATGACGCCCCAGGGCTCATACGATATGTACATCAGAGTAGATGGTCTCTCTGGGTTGTGTGGCGGGGATGTGGTTGTGCGCTACGGCTGCGACTCGTCTGCTGGTTCAAGCTGGTCGCGAGTGCTGAGGTGGCCTGTGCGCGTATCTGTTGCGCGTATTTTGGTGCCTTCGCCTGACCACGGAACCGGAACGACTACAGCGTATCTTGATCTGCCGCCGTACATTTTGCGACACTTGAGCTCGCCGCTCCCAGAACAAAGCACTGATGAGTCGATATTGCATGACACTATGCGTATTATCAGGGATGCCGTATCTGCTGAACCACATTCAAATCCGACTTATGCTGCCGAGTTGGGGGATTTATTCTATCTGGCAGCGTTTAATCTGCTTAATACTGGTACCAGCAACTTGCGTCTGGATATTGAGGTGGATCTGTCACGGGATATGGCTAGTAACAATGACAACCAGAGCCTGATTTACTCGCTTCAGACCCAGGTTGCTCCACAAAATTCACTTTCGCGCCTGCTTGTGCCGTTGCCGCGTGTGGCACTGAATGAGACTACGACATCTGCGCCGATTCCTGGAGTCGAAGCCAACGGCGGGCCTGACGCCTCCGTCTTCTATGCATGGCGGACATCTTTGTACAATACACCTGGAGAAGATGGTTGGGTGTCGGGTGGCAGCAAGTCTACACGTAGACGCCAGTTTGTTGTGTCGCAGATGGCTACGGAGGGCTTGCAAAGTGATTTGGCGCTACACCGTAGCATTTATTGGTACCAACAAGATGTTGCGTCCCGGGTAAGGATTCGCTGGGAGTGCGAACAGTCCAATCGAAGCGGATACATCGACCCCCGCCAGTTGTTTGTACTGGATCGGAGAAGCCTTGCCGTTGTGAAGCCTCCGGATGTGCGGATGCAAGTCTCGATCAATGGTGCCAGTGTCACAAGGGCTGGAAAGCATCTGTTGGAAACATCGTGTGCCACCAGGAAGGTTGCGGAGTTGTCACTTGCATTGACCAATGCCACAACCGACGATCTTGATCTACTTTTTAGCATCCGTGTTGTTAAGGACTGGGAGATTCGAGATGGTCCTGAGGGCGTCGGCGACGGTATTATGAAGCCTGATGAGGGAAATGGAGATATTAAAGTGGCTGATGCATACCTATATACTGCCAATAGCGTGGATCGACTGGCCGCTGCTAACATTGACGTGTCATTTGCGGCTAACCTACCTGCTAGCACCGTTACTGAGAAGCATAGTCGATTTAGATTCAGGCCTGCGATTGGAGGATTAGGCACAGCCGACGGAACAGAGAATAGCACTACTACATACAGCGAACTTATTGTACCGTCTCAAGCTCCACATTTCAGTGGAATAGTACTCGATGATATTGAGGAGATGATATTGCCTCGGTTAGCTGCGCAATCTTCGCACACACTTTCGATTCCTATTTACATTTTGTCTCCTGGTCGACACCAGGTCGAGTACTGTGTGCGCAGGAACAGCAGCGACAGTTTCGACGAAACTCCGCCAGTTCTTGTAAGCGAGACACTGCTTATCAACAGCAATTGCGAGAGCCAGCAATAAAAATGTAGCTTTTTTTTTTTTGCAATGTTATATTGGTTTGGATGTATTGTAAACTTTATAATCTTACTGACCCTTAAGATCCTCTTGTTGGGTGAGCTTATTTGAGTACTTTTCTACTTGAGTCACAATATCATCGCCCTTCATTTCCTTGGCATCAATGTGGTACTTGTTACCATCCTTAAACTCTACATCGATTATTGCTGGATCCATGGTATGGTGGGTTACCACAACGTCGATCTTGCACTGTGGGTTGGCTTTGGAGTTCTCCTTCGAATATACACGACTTAAAAACACCCTACTTTGCGTTCATGGAATGTACACTTGTTATTGCTGTTAGAATGGATTGTATCTTTTTTTTTTAGTCAAGACTTTTGCTTAACCTCGCAACTTTTCATGTGTGCTTTAGACTTTGTAGTTTGATAAGACGTACTTTGTAGAAGTAGAATGCTTTGAAAACGGACAAAAAGCCGCACGCACGCTCACCACCTGTTTTAACATTATGTCTCGCCGCTTTCACAGGCAAACTAAATTGTTGTGTAAAGAATTAGACAGACAGTGAAAGTGGGTGGAAGTAGAATAGAAACCCTGCCTTGTCAAAGAATAACTTACTGCTCTAGTAAAAAGCTCCCCCTGAGAGGAACCACAACATGCTGATCAAATGCAGAAAAATCACCAGATAATCTGTAGATTTTGTTTTATTCCATTTTCTGGTCCAAAGAAAACGTCATTGAGGGTCTGCGAGCAGAGATTTTTATATCGAAACTCCCGTATGTTTTTGTTTTTCCCTCATCTTTACTTTAAGCTCCGTTTTGCTTTTCCTCTTTTCTCTTTTGTTTCGTTATATTTGATACCTGGAGGTCTTTCTATCCAATATTAGCAACGACTATGAGCGACACAGAGGCGTCGCCTGCTCATTCACCACAGAAGGTGGCCAAGGGCGAATCATCTAAGCGTAGTAAGAAATTCGGAGACGATCCCAACTCTGAGATTGATGCGCAAGCGTTGGTGGTAATGCAAAAGGGGTTTCTGGATGACGTTATAGACGGAATTCAACTGGGACTTATTACCATTGCAATAATATGCGTTATTTTTATAGCAGTGTTCGGCAGCAGTCTACCAAACATTTTCCCTGTGACAGCGCCCTTCTACAACATGGTGGTGCGTTTTCCTAAAGTTATAATGAACTTTCCGCAGTGTGCAGCGGAACTGAGACAGTTGATTCCCACCAACTTGAATGAGCTGATGCAACTGGGCGCAGCGATCGTTGAGCATTTTCAGGAGGCTCTGCATACGCTGCCGTATAAGGAGTGCGTGTTGGTGTTTTCGTGGGCCATCTATGTGTGGGAGGCGAAGCTGAATGTGCGCCAGCGCGATCGCTTACATGAGGTTAAGCGTCCACAGGCCATTGCGTCGTTTATCACGCGGCAGATTTATTTGGAGGCCAACTCTTATGGCTTGGATAAAAGCAGCTTGGCGCTGGTCAAGGACTTTGTTAATCAGCTGCAAACTACGTTTATTATTGTCTACGATCTTATTCCTATGCTGTGGTATGCAGTTGGAGAGTGTGCTGAGCAGTACTTGGGGCTGGGCGAGGAGTACCAGATTACACACTCAGTGCTTTTTTTTGTTGCAGTCATGCTGATCTCTACGGTACTGTCGCTGCCATTTGACCTCTATGCCACGTTTGTGGTAGAGAAAAAGCACGGTTTTAACAAGCAGACGTGGGGTCTGTTTTTCTCTGACTTGGCAAAGTCCCTGGTGCTGTCGATGGTGTTTGGGGTACCGATTTTGGCGGCATTCCTGTGGGTAATTGGCAAGACTGGATCGCAGTTTTACCTGTACTCGTGGGCGCTGCTGGCAGTTGTTCAGGTCCTAGGAATTCTCATCTACCCGACATTTATCCAACCGTTGTTCAACAAATTTGACCCGCTCCCTGCGGGAGAGCTGCGCGAGGCGATCGAGTCGCTGGCTTCGCGGCTGGAGTTTCCGCTGAAAAAATTGTATGTGGTGGATGGCAGCAAGCGCTCGGGCCACAGCAATGCCTATGTGATCGGGTTCTTCAAGAGCAAGCGCATTGTGATCTACGACACCCTTATTGAACAATGTTCTACTGAGGAGATTGTGGCAGTGTTGGGTCATGAGCTTGGTCATTGGAAGAAGAACCATGTTATGCGCATGCTCGCAATGGCACAACTGCAGACCTTCCTCATATTCTTTGCATTTAGCTGCTTTATTGGTGAGCAGGCGATGTACTCATCTTTTGGCATGCACACGACGCCGATAATGATTGGTTTCATTTTCTTCCAGTACCTATACGAGCCTCTGGGAAGTCTGCTGCAGTTTGCCAACAATTTGGTATCCCGCGTGCATGAGTTCCAGGCGGATGAGTTCTCAAAAAAGCTTGGCTATGGAAAGCAGTTGGCATCGTGTCTGATTAAGTTACAGATCGAAAATAAGAGTTCCATGAATCCGGATCCACTTTACTCGGCTTACCACTTTTCACATCCGCCGCTGGTCGAGCGTCTAAATGCACTGGACAATCCACATGTGGCTCCAAAGATAGAGTAAAGTTATATCACTTCATTTTTTTCTAGCAAGATTAAAGTAACGGCAACACCATTAATGATAGAAAGAAGAGAAACAAAAGGCGATGTTTCCTAAAGAAACAGTAGAAATGTTGTTGCTAATTCACACAGTCTTATTTATAGTGTGCTGCTTGTTCTGCGCCAATAAGCATGTACCCGATAAGTGTAATGCCAGCCTCGTAATTCCACTTTGTGACAACAAAATTATGCTGATTTGCCGCTAAGTTCGGCTTCCACCAAACATATCGCCTGAACCATCTCTTCGGCAGAGTTGTACTCCTGAAACCAACAGCCATTTATTATTTTACCCATGTATTGTATATTGCTGGTGTCTGGGAATTCTTGGGATCTGTATCTTTTTTCTACCTCTTCATCATCTAGATTATTGTATGGTTTCTTTCCCTGCATTATCTCATACATAGTACTTCCTAGTGCAAATATCTCTGACTTTACGTTAGGTGTGTAATTATCTCTGGGTAAAGTGTATCTAGCATCCTCCATAACTAGTGGTTCTGTATTCTCGCTGCATGACCCGGCAAAATCACCTATTTTTAGGTTAAGGTTTTTGTCTAGAAACATATTCGAGGCATTGATATCACAATGAAATACACCTTTTTCATGTATGTACGCCATTCCTATACACATCTGCTTACACCACTTGACTCTATCAGTAATATCTACTTCATTAGATTCAATGTAAGTTCT
>KZ303499.1:184790-213273 GCA_002705745.1 Coemansia reversa NRRL 1564
AATAAGCAAAAAAAAAAAAAAAAAAAACAGAGCGGACTTATTCCTGGCGGAGTTCCTGAAGTGCCTCGGTAAGGCGTGTGTAATCGGGCGTGCCCTCGAACGACTCTTTGCCTTTGCCGATCAGACCGCGCAGCAGCATCTTGGACTGACGCCGCCAATCAGCGCACACGGGCTGTTCAACCGCAGATGTCTTGCGCTCGGACAAATCAGCTGTGTCGGTGGCAGCAGCATCGCGGTCAGGAAGCACCTGGTCACCGGATTCGGTAGTAGGCACACGAACAACCTGCATCTTGTCGCCCAAATTCTCGTAAACTTCGACCAATGTCATGGCGGCGTCGACGGCATCCTTAAATACGGGCGGGGCATAGGAGACCTGCGGCAGCTGCGAAACACAGCGATAGGCCTTGATGTGGTTATCAAGACAGTGGCGGTAGTCGCGTCGCCAGAACCAATAGTCAGCCATTACTCGCCATAGCGGCGCAGAGTTGGTGATGCGGGCCTCAATCTTGCCAACGAGCAGAGCTTCCATCTGAGTGGTCAGCTTGTGCTCTTTGCGCTCTGCCTCGGCACCGCTCAGACCCTGGAATGCGGTGCCATGCGACATCATCCCAATCATCGACCGCAACGAATCAACATCAATGCACTCGGCGCCATCCTTGGCTGCACGCAGATCAACCATCCGGCCCATCGCCTGAATAGACAACGAAAGCAGGCCGAGGCCTAGGGAAACGTGGAGAAAGTTTGACCACACCTGCCATGACTCGTGCTTAAACTTGATGGCTTCGCGCAGCGCATGTAGCGCCCGCATTTGGTAGTCTTTTCCCAATCGCAGGTACACCGTGGCCAGGTTGTTCCATGACTCGCCATTGTTCTCATCAATCCTGACCACATGTAAGAATGACTTGATTGCCAGTTGCCAATTGCCAATGTGCATGGCTGCACAGCCGAGGATGTACCACGACTTTTCAAACAACGGATTTAAATTGACTGCCTTCTCGTAGCACTCTGCGGACGCAGCATATTCGTTTTTGCCAAAGTGGTAAGCACCGAGCGATCGCATGGCTCTGGCATAGCGCTGACCCGACACTTCCCATGCATGTCTCCAATGCTCAGGATCGCACTTTAAATCTCCCAACACGCACCATAGCTTGGGCCTATCGGGATTGAGCTCGATCTCGCGACGGACAATGCGCTCGGCAACCTCAGTCTGGCCCAGAAGCGTGTAGCATGAGATCACCTCATCCCACATCTGCAGGCGCTCGTAAATGTCAAGCGACGAACGCACAACACCCAACTCCATAAACATATTTGCAAGCTCGCGTTCCATCTCCCACTGGCTTGGAAGCGATAATACAGACAAATACCGCAAACGCTCAGCTGCCCCAGCCTCAGTAGTATCAGGTAGTGGATGTGTGATTTGATCTACTAGCGTCTGCATCTGCAGCGTTGCACGCTCAACTGTGCGCGACTTGGCTGACTCTAGCCGCGAACGTAGCAGCAGGCCCATTGTGTACACTGACCAGTTTCCCGTGTGCTGCAATACACGCACAACAAATGGCATCATCTGCTCTGAAGTTAGTCCGTGGGCTGGATTCTCGTTCTGTACATTGAGACAAAGCGCCAGCAAAATGCACTTGTCTATAGTCTGCAGGTCCTCCTGTCTGTCGAGCTCGATAGACGGATCAGTAAACTTAATATTTTCCAATAGCGTGTCATCGTTCAACTCTAACGACTCGGGCATTGGGTTATGCTCACTATCCACACGTTGCGCGCTCTTTGCCAAGAGAACAAGCTGCGTGACATCAAATGTCTGGAAACGCGTACGTCGGCCCTTTGCTCCCGTCATCTTCCATTGCAGCCCGCTTGCAGCCTGCGCCAGACTCAAGTGCTTCTTTGCATCAAGTGGCATCTTGTGTTGGGAGTACAAGACTCCTAGCTCAAGTAGGTATCGTGCCCACAACTCGCGGTCAGCCACCGGCACTGGACTCCATTGACCATTCTCTACTGATTCATCTTTGGGAACTACGTCATTATCGCCTTCGTCTGCTGTACCAGATGTGCCACCAGTTGTACCATCCTCAATAAGTGTATCGTCGACATTTGCAGAATTATTGCTTCTTTCTTCATCTGGAACCATCCGCGCGTCACTGTCTGCAGACGTGATGCTTTTAAGAATTTTTTGGCCTGGTGATTCGGGCATGTGCTGCCGAAGCTTGGCAAAGTGGTCTGTAATTTGATCAAGCAGCGTCTGAGACGGATAATCCAGCAAACTTTGCTGTATTGACAGCGTACGTGCCGCCCACCAGCGCGCTGACGGTGCTTCAGTATCGAACTGTTGCAACACCTCGTCGCTTGTGGCAGGAATATCCACCAGCAGGAGCCTTGCCAGGTACAGATACAATGGCCGAGGTGCTAGTGCATAAGCTTCCTCACCATCAACCTCCATTATTCTGATCAGTGTGCGGTCGAGCTCTGCGCGCTCGTCGCTCTGCTTAGCGCCCAGATACACACGCCCCATCTGCTCACGTCGCCCAATCTCGTGTTTGCTCGCATCTTCCGGAAGCTCCAGCGGTGTGGTAGATATAAATGACTCCTTCCACCGCTCTGCCAATGCTTTAGGCAGTAGTGCTGCTGGATCAAGTCGGAGTTCAGGTCCCGTCCAGTTGGTTTGAATAAACGCGTTCAAGCATGCTGCTCCTACCATTACGATCTGCAGCAGTCCTCCTGGCCCGTGTTCCGCATACTGTCTGGTTAAGCTTGTAACAAACGGTCTAATGTCGCTCGCCGAGAACTCGCTTGAAAATGGCGAAGGCGTGTCAGTGACATCCATGCTGGAGTCACTGCTAAGATCGGTTCCAAAGATGGCTTTTGCTGTTGATGACTGCAGGATCTCCATGTAGCTACCCTCCACAAGAAGTTTGGCCAACACCGTGCTGCTTTCGCCTTCGGCAGCGTTTTCTGGAATTGACTGACCAAGGATTGTCCTCCTTTCTACTTGACTGAGTGTCATAGCTGACCAACACAATTTAAGTCTATGATAAGATTTCAGATAATAATAAAGTTGTCGTGGATCAAGGCGAAACTAAGAGTTGATGATGAGGAAGCCAAGATTTTTAATCGCACATGTAGGCTGGGACAAGGGGATATAATCTGCGTTAATTAGCAGAATTTTTATTGGCTTTGAAAGAAAGCAACGAAAAATCAACCGAATCACGCTCCGAAAAAAAAACACTAATATTATTCCCTTCACATATGTCACCCAGCTTTACAAACTTTTTCTTTATGTTCTTTTAATTGAGCTGCTAACACATACACTAAAAAAATGCAACTTTTTGTTAATGTGAGTTGAATTAGTGCTTCGAAAACAAAATGTCGAAAATTCTCTATACTGTTTAATGATTGCTGTCACGTTTTACTTACTTGCATTTTTTGCGCCTCTGCTTTTTTTTTTTTTTTTGCTTTTATTGTAGACATTAACAGGAAAAAAGGTGAGTAGCGCCAAATTTACACTGTATGTATTTATCGATGATTTCCCCAAAAGGTTCGCCAACTAATTTCTGACGGTGGTTCTCCTAATAATACTCTGGCTCCTTGTGTATAGATTGAGCTGAATTTTAATACCGATGACCTAACCGTGGGTGATATCATGAATAAGGTATCGGAGAAGGAAGGCATCCCTGAGCAACAGCAGCGTCTGATTTTTGGAGGAAAGCAGTTAGGTGTTAAGCAAACCTGCAAGGAATTGAATATTAATAGTGGCTCAACCATACATCTTGTTTTGGCGCTCCGTGGCGGTATTGTGTAGGCTGTCAGTGTGCGAGATTACATGCAGTAGATTTAATATACCAAGCGTAGCATAAAATAACACGCAATTGGGATGATACTCAGCGCCCTTTTCAATGACATTTGTACTTTTTATGGATTGAACTTGGATTGTAGAGTCTAAGCATACTATATCTTTTTGGTCAACAAGAAATATAAAAAAAATATTGGAAAATAAAAATAAACGATGAGAAAAATCTTAAGCGGCTCTAGTAAACGCGCTTAAACGGAGGAACTGCCTTGCACTCATTCTCGTCAAGAGTGTTTGAAATGACACCACGATATTTAAGTTCTACAGGCTGCTCAACATCTTTCTGATACGACAGCGTGTGTTTCATCCACTGTTTGTCGTCACGATCCGGATAGTCTTCCCGAGCATGCGCACCACGAGATTCCTTGCGGGCAACAGCAGAATTAATTGTCTGCGCGGCACAGGTGAGGAGGTTGCGCAGCTCTAGCGTCTCAATCAAGTCCGAGTTCCAAATCATCGACCTGTCGGCTACGCGGACCTGCTCATATAGCTTGGACACATCGCCAATCGACTTTGCTCCCTCTTCCATCACATCCTGCGTACGGAAGACTGCTGCATGGTTCTGCATAGTCTTTTGCATTTTAAGGCGGATCTCTGCTGTCGTATGCTTACCGTTGGCAGTGCGTGCAAAGTCAAGATCCTTAATCGACTGGTGGGTAACACCTGCGTCAATATCACGGTGTGGCTGGTTGCGCTCAAACTTGGACGCAATGTCGTGAGCAACTGCACGGCCAAAGACCACCAGGTCAAGTAGCGAGTTGGCTCCGAGGCGATTGGCACCGTGGACGGATACACATGCTGCCTCTCCTGCAGCATACAATCCAGGCACAATCTCATCCTTGCCATCAGCACCCTGGCGCACAGCTTCACCAGTGTAGCGTGTAGGAATGCCACCCATATTGTAGTGTACAGTCGGAAGCACAGGTATCGGCTCCTTAGTGACGTCAACACCGGCAAAGATTCCCGCAGTCTCTGAAATACCCGGTAGGCGCTCAGCAAGCACATCCGGAGGAAGATGGTGAAGCTGAAGGAAAATGTGATCCTTTTCTGTGCCAACGCCGCGCCCCTCACGAATCTCCATGGTCATTGACCGCGATACAACGTCGCGTGAAGCCAGATCCTTGGCTGTGGGTGCATAGCGCTCCATAAAGCGCTCGCCCTCCGAGTTTACCAAGTATCCTCCCTCACCACGGCAACCCTCAGTCATCAGACATCCGGATCCATAAATGCCGGTAGGGTGAAACTGCACAAATTCCAAATCCTGAAGCGGCAGCCCAGCCCGCGAAACCATAGCCATGCCGTCGCCGGTGCACGTGTGCGCCGAGGTTGCGGAAAAGTAGGCGCGTCCATAGCCACCTGTTGCAATAATCGTGTTGTGGGCGCGTATGCGATGAAGAGTGCCATCCTCCTGGTTAAGTGCAAGCACGCCGCGGCACACGCCATCTTCCATCAACAGATCAAGACCGAAATACTCGACAAAGAACGTGGCATCGTTTTTCAGCGAGTTTCCATACATAGTATGCAACATGGCGTGTCCAGTGCGATCCGCTGCGCAGCATGTACGACGAGCCTGGCCACCCTTGCCATACTCCAGCGACTGCCCACCAAAGGGGCGCTGATAAATTACACCTTCGGGTGTACGCGAAAACGGCAGGCCCATATGCTCCAGCTCGATAACGGCCTTCGGTGCTTCGCGACACATGTAGTGAATAGCGTCCTGATCACCAAGCCAATCACTTCCTTTCACAGTATCATACATGTGCCAGCGCCAGTCGTCCTTGGTCATATTGCCAAGCGCTGCATTGATGCCACCCTGTGCAGCGACGGTGTGCGAGCGCGTCGGAAACAGCTTGGTCACACACGCAGTCTTAAATCCCTCTTCTGCAAGTCCCATTACAGCACGAAGTCCAGCCCCGCCAGCCCCAAGCACTACCGCGTCATAGGTATGATCTATGACCTCGTATTTTGGTGAGATCTTGTTATCGATTTGCTGCGCACGAAGCGGCTGTGTACCCACAACACGCTGTGCAATGCGAGACGAGTGGAACTTGCGACTGCTCTGAACCTACATGAAAAAAACACACACACTGGCCAAAAGGCAGTTCAGTGGGTGTAATTAGTTGACTGGTAAGCTGTGTGCGCGTGTTTGCTTCACATTGGGATTCCAATATAGCAGATAAAAAGGAATACCAACCAGAGCATTGTGCAAACGTGGTTGCAGACGTGAGCTAAGCATTTTCTTCAATGCATTCAAGCTGTCTAATAGCAAAATAAAGGAGCCGCAGGAAAAAAAAAAAGAAAATCTGAAGATGAACAAGAGCGGAGAAGCAGAAGAGAGGGGAAAATGTGCTCTTATCATTCTTCGCAAAAGCGCATAGCGATAAGATGGCGCACACTGGGGCGATAACGCACAGGCCGGATTCCACAATTTCCTCAAGAAAATGAGCCGACGGCTCGTGGTCCATAAAATATAAATAAGCCGCGAGTCGAATGAGCAGGACGTAGAAGCAAGCTAAATAAAAACATCAGCATGCCAAGCAAAGGGCTGCTTTTTCTTCCAACAAGTGCTGCAATCGAAATCAGCCTGGTTTATTAATCTTTTACGCTTTCTAAAGCATTTCATTCAATGACTGCAAGCTCAGCGAAGCGCAACATTGATGATGATACTGAGCCAAATGCTTCGTCCCACAGCATGGACCGCCGCAGCCGTGGCAAGGGTAGGCGTACGAAACAGCAACAATCACTTGGCGCGTTTTTTCGGACAAAGCCGAGCAAAAACGCAGGCAAGGCTGATACAGGGAAAGCGTCTACTAGTACATCTAACGAGGTTCAATGGCGCGAGGTAGGCGGAACATGGATCGGTAAATGGGGCTCGCCAGCACCAGCGTCAGTGCTTGCCACATTCGATTTGGACGGTACACTGATCTGTGTCAAAGGGAAGGGGCGTTTTCCAAAGGACAGCGATGACTGGCGCTTTTTTCATCCAGAAGTACCACAGGTGCTCCGCCGAATGCACCAGCAGGGATACGGAATCATGATACTCTCAAATCAGAATGGCTTGAAGCCAAAGAAGGGGGATACTGGATTGTCTAAAAGGGCTATGGAGTTTCGGCTTAAAATCTCAAAGATTTCCAGCCAGTTGAATGTGCCATTTACAATCCTGGTTGCCACACTAAAGGATTATATGCGCAAACCAAGCCCTGGTATGTGGTATCTGGCTCAACAGGAAAATGATGACCTTGCAATCGACGCATCTGGCAGCTTTTTTGTTGGCGATGCTGCTGGAAGATTAGCTGGATGGAAACTTGGAGCGGTAGCAGATTTCAGCGATAGTGATCTGGCGTTTGCCTTGAATGCAGGCGTGTCTTTTTACACACCGGAAGAAGTGTTTACAAAGGAGATATGCTCCAGAGCAGAGCCTCTGCCTCTGCCACCCCAACAAAATTGGGATATCACTCGCTTTTCACCACGAGAACTTACTGAGCCTGGCGATGCACATAAGGAACTGATAGGCGCTATTGAAAAGCAAATCGAAAAGGCGGTGGCAGCAAGAGTTGGGCTTTTAATTGTCCTTGTTGGGCCTCCTGCTTGCGGTAAATCTACATTTGCAGTCAATGACCTAGAACCACTTGGGTTTTTGCGCGTAAACATGGATGAACTAAAGACGCGTAAGAAGTGCGAAGATGCTGTAAACTGCGCGCTTAAGATGAACACATGTGTGGTTGTCGACAATACTAATCCAGATATAGCAGCTAGACATACCTTTGTCAAAATAGCTGAGGAACACGGTGCCAGCTGCATAGCGGTTGTGTTTGGACATGAATCACGCGATCTAGCTATTCACAATAACAACTATCGTGCCCAGCTTGTGCAGGCTCGCTATTTTTCTGACATTGGTCAAACCAGTCAGACACAGCAAGGAGCTGTGCCAGATTGTGGCGATCGTGTGCCGGATGTTGCCTACCACAGCTACTTTAAGCGATTTGTACTGCCAGAAATCTCTGAGGGTTTTGCATGTGTCCTGCACCACTCGTTTGTTCCCCGCTTTAGTTCTGCAGAAGATAAACAGTTTTGGAATCGGTACTATTAAGCATATTATAGGTACTCCTTTGAAGGTTTAGCTTGCTTTTGCAAAATAGCAATTGTGACAAATTGGTGGTGAACTATTGAAAGAAGATCAGGATATACGAAATTGGGATGTGGGTATTCTGCGTAATATACTTGGTAATGAGTTGCACAGAAAGCTCTATGTTCGACTAATTGACAACAACAACAACATATCCGAAGCAATCAAGCCTTCTGAGCGCAAGTATAACTTTATGCTTTTGGGCAAAAACACTTTGCTTAAACCACCACCAGAGAAGCGCAGGTCCACAAGGAATAAAGAAAACAAGACACTGACAGCTGACACACGCATGATTCGGCCAAGGAAAGTGGTCAAATACGGTAAATAATTTATAAATTTATAAATAGAGTTCAGCAGTTTTTTACAAGCAAATATGTACATCGCTTTTACGGCTTACTCGCAGAAAATTTTATTTAGCTGCAAAGACTTGCTGCAGATTGTATTTCTGCATCTACCAATATTAAAAAAGTGTCTACCAGCTTAGTTATTTTACAATTTTGATAATTAACTAACGTCTACTAATTTGGTAATACATGGCTAGTGATCGGTTGACCAGTTTACATTGCGGCTTGTGGCGCACATGTAGCGTATAATCATTGAAGACAATATATTTATATTGTCACATATAGGTCAACATGATCGCAATTTTTAGGGAAGAGCCATATATGTATTGAGAAACAAAAATATGCCTGCCTGCAAAATATTGCGCGGCCTCGCCCATATCATGTTGTCCCCATTAAGGGGTCTAGTAAAGAAACTCTTCAATCAATCAACCAAATGAAATATCAAACCGATCATCAATAACCTTCTTACCGGGTATTAACGCTGCTATTTGAATTTTAAAGTCGCTTTTTTCTTTTTAATACATTTCACCAATAACAATGGGAATATTTATAAAATCGCTTAAGCGACAGCTTCCCCTTGCAAGACGATGGAAGAACCCGGTTGCAGAATGTACATCACCAGTCAGCCTTATTATGCGCAGATACAGTCAGAAAGAACGCGGTAGAGACATGATTAGATTTCCTTGGATATGGCCGTCTGATAAGCAGCAAATACCAACATATGTCAGGAACCTTGATATGAAAGAAGATGGACTCATGAAGATACCATTCTGCATTGTAAATGCAATGAAAAAATTGATCCTCAAGCAAAATTTTAGAGACGATTATTTGGAAGAGATTCAGAAGACCATGATACCTGCGGTTCTGGAAAATGTCATCAAGGCAATTAACAAGCGAGATTATGCCTTTTTAGAACAGTTTATGACGCCAGATCTTTCCAGGTTCTACAGCTATGCGTTGGCCAGTATGGAGGAGTCAGGGTACCAGATTAGAATAAAAGCTACTAACATCCACAATGCAAAGATGGATGGTCTCAGACTTCTTTGTGGACCGCCGTTGGCGTTTGATGCATCAATTTCTGCCCAACAACGAATCTCAGAGTTCGAGTATATTTCTTCCATTATGACACTGGTAGCGATACCAAGAGATGTGAATGACTCTAAATTTATAAAAACTGCCTATAGTGTTGGTGAGTATGGATATGAGGTTTGGTTTAGTGTCACGGCTAACATTGAAATATCGCTTTCGCTACATGGAAAAGTTATTGATGAAGACAAGGGCGAGATAACAATTCCACTGTCGCTAAGTACTCCACATTATTTTCTAAGCAAGGGTTTTCCAGATATCTGGAAGGATAGAGCGCCAGAATATGCTGAAGAGGGGATGATCCCCTTCCAGTGGCGCTTGACTGATATATTTTCGATAAAGACATCAAATGATCTTAAAAGTCTTCTTAAATTAGCTACAAAGAAGGGTTAGCTTTAATTTGGCTGTCTAAATAACAATAATGGTTGTGAAATATTGCCATAAAACCACTGACCTGGCGCGCCTTGCAGTGAAGAAAACTAGTGCTTTTTTTTTCAATAAATAATTTTATATGAAATTCGCGCCTTATAAAACAAGGCAGGCGTATAAAAGTGGCATCCGACGAACATCTGCATTGACTGAGCGATGCTAGATGCTTGCAGAAACTTTCACAGAATCTGCAGATGAAAAGGACATTCGCTTTATGGGTGATCCGCCCTTAATTGTGTTTAGACACCGCTTATCCTCCAGTCCAGATTGTGCTCTTTTGTTATTCTACGCGTTTTGATGTTTATAGATTATTGAGTGGTCAATGTCAAATTCGCGGGAGGTAGTGGCACATTTGCGTGTGCTACGAGCAAGCTGCGCGCGAGGTATGGCGTGGTGCTCAGCGCTTATATGGGCAGAGAAGGCGTTGCTGTTATCCGACGATATAGAGGACTTGCTATGGCTGGTCGACGCGTTAGTGACAAACAGTCAGTACCGGCAGGCGGAGGAGCTGCTTGTTAATCCTATATATGCTGCCCGGGCCCGAGCAAGTGCGGCAGGACGGTATCTTGCGTCAGTAGTCGCAATGAGACTTGGACGGGCTGAGGACGCGCTAGAGTTATTGAGTATAGACACCAGTCGGCATGGCAATGCGACCGAAAGCAAGCGTGCTTGCGCAATGCGCGCGGAGCTTGCTGGGGCACTTACACCTACAACAAAGGGGAATGCAGGCAGCAATGGGGCTGACGCACTGACAGCATCATTGCCTCTGTTAGATCAGTGCACACTAGATGCCTCTAAAGAGGAGCCGCGGAAAGCAGAATGCAGAGGGAGAGATAACGGTTCTGTAGACGCATCCAGCTGTTCAAACATTCCGCCGCTGAATCCGCGAGCATGGATGTTGTACATGCAGGGCGCAGCAGTGATACAGCTCAGCAACGTCGGTGCTAGTGACACAACGCCCAGCATCAAACTGCTTAGCGCACAGCATCCACAAATTAATTTGGAAAGCAGACCGTTTGGAGCACTAGGTGCATCATCTGTGACCTCGGCCACTGGACGATCGACTATGCGAAACAACAACAACACGGCAACTTCGCAGCTTGGCGGAATGGATGCACTGGTTGCGCGTCTCTGGAAAGAGGCGGTACAGGAGGACGCTCGCTGCTGGGAGGCGTGGACAGGGCTGCGCGATCACGGACTGCTGACGAGCGAAGAGGAGACCGAGCTGATCAGACGCATTGACTGGGGCGCATGCTGCGGCGGCTCTGCCACAGTCGGGCAGTTCTTTCAGAACTACTGCATGGCCACACAAACAGCTTTCTCGTTGGGCGACGCTGCGATTCGTGCAACTGGACGGCTATTGTCACTGTATCCGCGCATGGTCCGCGATCCGGCGCTGCGGACAATTCAAGCAGCGCGACTGTTGGCCATGGGCCGTGCACGCGAGTGCCTGACGTACACGGTGAGCGTTCTGGAACACCGGAGAGTACCAGATTCTGGCGCCACAGCCATCCATATCACTGCGCTGACAGTTCTGCATGCCAGGGAGGCATTGTTTCGTATTGCGCACGAGCTCGCAGAGGAGTTTGGACTGTCGGCGATAAAGCGCGCAGAAATCGAGCCAAGCGATACGAGCACCGCGCTTGGGTCAGGGCATGGCCATCGGGGAGGAAGCTTGAGATCTTCAGTTGGCGGTGTACCTGCTTCAACGCCGCGAGGTCCGGCAGTGGGCGCTGCCACTGCGGGTGCAAGCCGCCTCCGGGCCGGCGCCCGCGGACTTCTCGTCCCCGAGACACCCTCAAAGGCTGGTTCGGGCTCGGTATTTGCCAGCGGCGCAGGTACCACAAACAGCGCGCGCAGACAGGGTGTACCCGGTAGCACAGCACACGCACTTGCTCGCTCCGTTGCACAAAGCGCGCCGGCAACGGCGACTGCTGTGTGGCGCGGCCTCTGGGGTTTACCAACATGGACTCACCCAGGTCCTCCAGTATTGGCCACATATCCAAGCGCGTTGGGCCCAGCGCAAGCAGCGCCAGTCAACTCCGAGTCAGCGGTTTCAACGCTGGGCACATTTACTACGGCAAATGCGCAATCGGTTGGCAGCCCCACGCAATACGAGTTTATCGGCGCGTCACTGGCGTGGTATGCAATTGGGTGCTACTATCTGGTCAGTGCAGCCCTCATGGCAGCACCTGCCGTGTCGCAACGGGAATGGCCACTTAGCGGGATGATGTATGGCGATGGACTGGCAGCAGCCTCTGCTGGAAATTTCGGCCATGGCCATGGCGGTGGCAGTGCAAACTCAGCAGCCATGCTTCGGCGCAGTCAGCCACTGGCCCCTGAGGCGGAACGTGCCCTGTCTGAAGCGCGTCGCTGGTTGGCCAAAACAACGCTTGCCTCTCCGCGCAGCATTGTAGCCTGGGTCGCTTTTGCGCACACATTTATTATTGCTGGTGAATGGGAGTCGGCTACACGTGCCTTGCACACCGCAGTTGGGCTGTGCGGCTGCGAGGGCGTCATCCACGGTGGCGGCCGCGATTCAGCTGCGTTTGACCTGCTGTCAAACCAGACACCCAGCAAACAGAGTGTCTCTGCTGACAGTGATCTTTTGGATGGCGACATGCATTCGTCCGAGCATGACGCAGCCTTTGAGCGCGGTAGCCAGCTGGCCCATGCTCCACTAGCAAGTCTTGGCAGTGTTTATCTGCAAATGGGTGACTTTGGCATTGCCGAGTCGTGTCTTGATGCCAGTGCTCGCTGTTTAAGCGGATTTCGCATATCCGAATGGCTTGCCGCATGGAAGCCTATCCTGAGCTCCGTCTCGAACAGTCAAGTTCTCTCGTGGTGCGACAGCGAAGAGAGCAGTAAGGTTGCTGCGGATTATCATGTGCGCGCGGCTGCCATCTCTGATCCACAGCTATTAAATGATATTGGCGTCCTTTACTACAACTGCAACGAGCTAGTCAATGCGCGTTGTACGTTTATGCTTGCGCTGCTGTCGCTAGAGTCCAACAGCAGTAAGCAGCATACTCTTCATAATGCCTTTAATCCTTCTACGCGCAAGGAAGGTAAACGGAAATTGCCACCAGAAATACAGGCATACCGCGCTCTACTGAAAGCAAATTTGGGAAACGCTTTGCGTCGTTTGGGCGACTATGATGCTGCCTTGGAGTGTCTCCGCGCTGCTGCGTTGCATGCTCCATCCGACACTGATATTATGCTTTCAATGGCGTTTACTCTTCATGCGCGTGCTATCGAGAATTGCTCTGTACCAGGAGCGGCAGCAGCTGCACCCACAGCGCTTTCCAGAACTGATCTTAACCAAGCGATTGACATGTACCACCAGATCCTGGCCGACAGGCCTGGTGATCCGGCGACCACGGATCTGCTGTCGCTGGCCCTCGAGTTATCCACCAACGTAGGTGGCTTCTACCAAACTGGAAACGCCTTGGAGCTTGGAAAAGAATTTAACGAGGTAAAAGACCTCTTTACTATACGAAGTCCCGACGAGATTGGTCTCTTCGATTCTACACCAGCGCACACAAATGAGCAAGTTGATGGTCCTGTTCCGAGCGAGTATGAACCGCAGAGTGAAGTGCAGCTTTATTCAAGTCAGGTTTCACAGCAGGACACTGAAAGCGTTGTTTCTGTTGTTGAGGACAGTGACGATGTCATGGATATTGAAGATGACAGCGAGAGCGATATGGCCATGGAATAGTAGCAGTGTGTATAGAGTACCATCTGCGAAAAATAAAAATGTTATATTTAATGCACCTGCCTAGAATTCTATCCTTGTAATCCCCGTCGCATCTGTCCTCCCCACGACCGCGATGACGAAGCGCCAATTCCTGCGTCGACTTCGACAGATAGATACGGTGCCTCTTGTATTCCCAGATTTGTTACCTCGCCATCGTCAGCTTCTGCATCTAACAGTCTGTGTTTCTTGTTTGGCTGCGAAGGTCTTTCAAAGCGGCGCAGCTTGTGCTTTGCAAAGCCCATTGCGCGCTCGGCATACCCGCCACTGACCATTGCCCAGACGGGCAGCTCAATGCCGAAAGCTCCCGAGCCAGGGCCCTTGAAAATACCAACGATTCGGTTCAATGGCTTCGACAGTGTTCCCTCTACAGCACTGCCATTGGGCCCCTCTGCTAGGCCTGTTGCTAGAGGCGGAAGAAGCAGATGGATGTGTCCTTCAGCTGGATCTACCGAGCGAATAATTGCATGGGTCAGAAAAGTCGTTGTGTTGATATTGGGATATCCATAAACAATTTGTGGCAGAGATCTTGCCTCACTCGAGTAGTCTGCAATGTGGGCTGACCGATATTCGCGGACGCTTGAGCTCAGCAGCGCGCGTGATCCTGGCTGACTGAGTTCAATCGTGCCCTGGTCACTGATTCCATTATCAGAATACAGCCCGCGGAGCTCATCTTCTGTCCATGTGTGCGCGTCAGGACTCGCAGCTGTCGCAACGCATATGACGCCTACAACCATGCCATTCAATGCTCGCAGCGCCTGACTTGGAGGAATATCCTCCTCGCCAAACCAGAACACCAAATCCGACCATTTTACCACCAACGGACAGTGGGATGCCAGCGGCACCTGCATGTTCCACGATGGGTTGCCCAGTTTTCGAAGGCCACAATTCCAGGTCTGCGCTTCAACTGCGGTTCTAATACCGGCGCTGCTTGAATAAAACAACATAAGCAATGCTAATGTGCGCATATCATGCGCGCTGAGCTTGGGCCCTTTTCTATTTGAAGTTTCGGCAGTTCCTGTAACCAGTGCATTATTGCTAGTAGTTTCGCCAGTTTCCATAGCGCTTTTGTCCTGGGCCTGTGATTTTGAATAAAGATGCTGCGTGGCCCGCTCAAATCCCATTGCCGATACCCATGCAAGTTGTGGATCGCAGTCGGCAATCGAGTCAAAGTCAATTATTGGCTCACGTCCAGTGGTGCCGTCATAACCAGGTGTTTCGTACTCTAGTTGACTTTGTGTCAATCTCGCATCCGCTGTAGTTGAAGCTGTCGAGGGGTCGTAAAACTGTATATAATTCGTCGGCCGCACCTCCTGGCAAAGTGAATAATGCAAATCAAGGCCAAGTCCCTTTAGCCATCCTTGAGTATTTACAAGCAGCGGAACAACCTGCTCGTCCATATCGTCCATGTTATTGACATTTGTTTCACTGGTCATTCCAGATGCCTGTTTACGTGCAATTCGGACAGAGCTCACGTATTCGCGATATATGGAAGATAAACGCTTGATAGCGAGAGCATATCGATCAGGGTCGTTTTTAGGCGTGGTTGTGCCCAAATACACTGCATGATATGGCTCAACTTGTCCTACATGCGTAAACGGCGGACCAAATAGTGGATCAATCAGCATGGTCAGCGCCAAAGCGCCTGGAGGAGCAAGCTCCGATTGTCCGAGGTCAGTTTCCATGTAGAATACGCAGCCGTAGCGATTGATTAGCCGGTTTGCAAGAAACCGCGAAAATGTTGATTTGCCAAGACCCTGGCCTCCAGCAACCACATATACTGGTGTAATGGGTTCAAATGAATCATCCAGTTGTAAAGATGCATTGCTGGCTTGGTCCAATACCGACACCCAGTCCTGCGGAGCTTGAAGAAGCTGTAAATCTGCTGTCAAATGACCAACTGGGGTGAAACCAGGAAGTCCGATTGAGTGTGCCAATGCATACTCTAACTGTGCACGCTCCACTACCATAGCCACATCCTCGTCGTCACTCTCCTCGTCAACTGCCATGTCCTCTTCAGGCGCTTCATCATCGCTTTCAGCATCATCCGTTTCTGCGTCGTGTTCTAGGCTGCCAGATGTAAGTCTAATAGCTCTAAAGGCCGTCTTTATGCGGGTCAACGCGACACGGCGTTTGCCGAACTTCTTTGGCATTCCGGCCCCCTTCCGCTCAATAAAAGGTTTAAGCGAAAATATATTACGGTATGGAGGCGCCGCTAAACCTATCTGCTCTATTCCACAGTCGACATAGCGAAGTGCCACAACTGACCTAACAGCGTCATCTATATTGCCTTTTGTTGACATATGCTCGTTCCATAATGCCTGCATTTGAACCCTATCGCTATCTTCTGTCCGAGTCTCTAGCCTTTGCTTTAAGCCGCTGTTTTTTCTGTCCTTTGGTATATTCAGAGTTGCTAATGGATGCGATGATGGCGAGTAGATCCGCATCCATGGGTCGCTGCTCGATATCACATACTCATATGTCGAAACTGTGCCACTCAGTACGCATACATCCACAACACCTTGAAATGTAATCTTTTGATCCTGCGACATGTCGAATACCACGCCGTAGCGACTTGCCAATGGTTCGTTCAGGGAGATTGATGTCAATATTCTTTCGTCTTTGACATACTTGACTTTAACGGCCATAGTCGTGCTTGCTAGCTCTGGTCTCCAAGTCGTGACAACAGGAAGGTATTTCGGGTCCATGCTACTAGATACCTTCAATCCTTCTGTTGCTGGATTGATATTGGCCGGCATGGGGGATTGTGGAGCGCGGATCGGACTGGCAGTTTGGCCTGCACGAGTACTCCTTGTTGCCCGTGGCGTGAACACCCTTGGGCTTCTTCGAGAAGGCGTAGTGCTCATTTACAAGAATATAACGCTACGTATACTGGCGAAACTATAGCAAAATAAAACGCCATTAAGAGCTGAAAAAGATATGCTTTCATGTAAGGCAGCGCAAGAGTTTGTAAAGAAACCAGAGATTAAATTTTCCGTCATCAAAATCACGGTTAACATTAAAAAAGAGGGCTGTGGTCAACAACCGATTGAACAACATTATTAGATTCTCCTTTCCGGTATTTAACAGACTCACAGCAACTCTACAGTACCTATCGGAATATTATTATTATGACTCGGATTATTTCTAAGGCATCGCTGGACCTGTACGCGCATCAAAGTTCAGCCGAGCACATAGCATCTTAGAAAAGAACACCCACACCACACCGTCTGGTTGTCGGTGGGGCTATTGCTGGCCCAGACGTCAGAAATCCAAGTGTGCTTATTGTTCAGCGTGCATCTACTGAGCGCACATATCCAAACGCTTGGGGGATTTCTGGTGGCTACGTTGATACTGGTAAGCTGATACTGGATGCTGTTTTTTGCAAGATCTATGAGGAAAGCAGGCTAACAGTTACCAAGACCATTTGCCAGTTTGACAGGTTTCATTACTAAACCACCAAATATATGGAAAATGAGAGCAAAGATTCCAATGACTGCCTCTACTCTGTATGCTCACTCCAGCTAAACTTTTGCGTGCAAGTTTGTAACTGCGCAGAAGTAGTGTTAAATCCCCAAGAGCATCTGAAATATGTCTGGTGAACCGTTACCATTGTTGATCAATATAGCCTGTCGCCTAACACAAAAAAAGTTATAGGGAATGCGCTCAGCGCACTGCTGTACATTAGATCTAATAGAGATGGCAGCTACAGTTATTTTGAAAAATGCAAGTATATAGATTATCACTAATCAACACGAAGTACTATTAAACTATGGAATAAATATACAAGAAACATTTAACAACAATAACCAATATGCAGCCCATTAGACACATTCCTCGATACTCACATCCATAATGTGTGGGTACTGATACGGTGCACTATCCTTAAATCGATGTGCTACAGAAATATATTCAGCCTGTACTTGTAACCGTCTTAGAGTTTTGAGCTGAATAAGCAGTGTCTGGATGACGCGAGCCACTCCGTTTTCGTCTCCGTCAATAAATTTTATAAGCAGGGTCTCTAGCTTTGTATCTAAAGGCATTGCAATAATGTGCTGCATTTCTTGATAATGACTCTGGTTGGCAAGTCCTAAATTGGTATTATCGAGTTTAAGCGCATGGATAGCAAGAGTGATAAGGCTTGGAAGGCGGTGTAGTAGCTTCAAAATGGACTTGAACATCACAGTCTGATTCAAACCTAGATTTGTAAGTGATCCCCACATGGTCAAATTGGGTTCAAGCACAGACTTAAAACCGTTTAAAGGCTTATAAGGTAGTAGTGCTACCCCAGTATTATTGAAGATCCAGCCTGTAGCCCTGCAAAACTCTGCTGCATCATCAAAAGCACTGCCTTTACATATTGTCACTGATAGTTCTGTAGCTAAGCCAAAGCATAGACCGCCGCATAATGCCAAAGCTGAGATAGCGCCATGAAAATCAACGTGTGTCAAGCTCGTGCTAAGAAATGGCTGGAATAGTCCAAAACTGGGTGGGCAGTTCTTAAGCACAAGTGATTTTAGCATTGGACATTGTAGCTGATAAATTCGACAAGTATCCGAAGGTTGTCCTGTCCATTCACTATCATACCAGACAATTGCATTATCCTGAAAATCCAGTTTTAGCACCTCAAGGTTTAAGAACGCCAACTCATCTGAGGTCATGTCCTTTTGAAAATATCTCCAGGAAAAATCGTGCGGAACGTTGTATAGACGCAAGACGCGCAATGAATTAGCACAGACATATGGAAGCTGATGAGTGGCCGTGGAGCTCAGTGTTAGGTCGATAAATGTTAGTTTCGAAATAAAGTGGGATTCGAGAAACGACAATGGGATATTCGAATTGATATTGGTAAGTTGGTTCTTATAATAGTTGATAAATCTACTACACATATTTACGGCATCCTTGTCTTTGTGTGGATGACGAAAAGTGATGTCGTTAATATTTGGCAAAGCATTGATAATAGCTGTAACCGTGGTATTTTCTGGCATCAAAGCGCTCGCTTCACGGACATTGGTACAATCTATGCGGAGTTTACAAATGTTTGTCCACTGCATATCTGTGCGTAAAAGGAAGTCATAAATTCTATCCACCATTTTCTTCCAAGATTCAGTATAGTTTGAAACAACTTTCAAATTGGTGACAAGATGCGCCCCGCCGTTGGCTACGATCAACTCAATATTAGAGTGTTCTTCGGAATAATACCCAACTACCCTTCTTTCACTGTAGTACCCATTATTTGTGATACGCTGTTTGGATACAAAGCTGGCGATTGCGGATGAGTATAGCCACAACTTCGTTATTTCTCTCCACTCGCGATTTACAGCTAACAAAGCGAGACACTGCTTCCAATCGTCAAGTGTTTTTATGTTACTGCTAATGGCAAGACGAAACACCAAATCTAGCGCAACCGATGTCATACCAGTGATAACCATTCTAGAGTAAGCAACTGGCAATATTATTGATATTAAACAACGTTTTTCCTA
This sequence comes from Coemansia reversa NRRL 1564, assembly GCA_002705745.1. NCBI lineage: Eukaryota > Fungi > Kickxellomycota > Kickxellomycetes > Kickxellales > Kickxellaceae > Coemansia > Coemansia reversa. The sequence continues at coordinate 203,866 of KZ303499.1, forward strand.
TTATACTATTAGAAAGATTTTTTTTAAAAGAGTATTTTTATATTTAAGGCAACAAATGGAAAAGCTACCGCATATGTAATTTTTTTTTTAGATATTTAAAACCTCTTAACATTTGATAAAGTGGATATCTTTAATGCTATTCCATTTTTTGCAGCCACGCTTCAGCTCCCCAGCCTCTGCTTCTTTGCAACAGGGTATTATCACTGTAAAAACATATCACTTGCTATTTTAAAATTAATATGTCTAAAATATATCTGCTAAAGCTGCCACTGCACTTGTATACAACTTTTTTTTTTTTAGCACAAAATGTGAGACTATCATTGATAGATATCAGATTAGTTGTGCGAACATGTTCAGGGATAAAATATGATTTGTAACAAAATAAGCAATAATCAAGAATTATTAGGCAACACTAAGAATGCACTCAATGCTGTGTGGGAAGTAAACCAAAATGTGATGATGCCCAATAATTTGATTAGAAGCAATTTAATAGGCAGCTGTTACTTTCAGCTATAGCACTGAATAAGGCGCTAGACAATTTAACTGCTTCTACAATAAAATATCCGGAGGAACCGGTAAAATTAGATTTTTGGATGATTTATACAAACATTCGCATTGGTTTAGATGTAGTGTTTCGTAATATCCATTTGCGAGCTCTTTCGGTTTTGTTTTCATCTAACGAGAGCCGCAAACTTGCCACTGGCCGATTTCCGGGAAGCTCATCGTTTGCAAGGCTTTGTCGTGACTCGCGGCCAAGCGCAGTGGCTATCCTGGAGGTAGTAGATTTGTTTGGTGTGTTTTGTGAGTGGCATGTGCTGGGTGTCAACCGTGCTTTCAGCTCAACTGTATAACAGAATGCGCAGTCGCATGAGGCATGGCATTTACAGTCGCACGCTTCTGACTGGCTGAGGCAGCACTCGTTTTCCTCCCATCCACGGCATTTACTGCAACCCATGTTTATGTGTTTGTGATAATAAAGCAGTCCAGACAGAGCGAATGCGACAGTAAATAAAATAACGTCGCAGCAGTGCAAAAGAAACCGTAGTGGTAAGCAGAAAAATAATAATTACCGCGACCAAGAAAGCACTAGGCGTTGTTTAAAGATAAATGGTTTAAAAATATAAAGATAAGACAGACACTTTTGTTCTGATACTTAAGTTTGGAGAAGAGTGGTGGTAGACGGAATCCGTGGTGCAGCCGCAGTCCGTACTTTTATATCCATGGTGTGGCTGCAACAGAACCCCAAGAAAATCCATACAGATTTACTTCATTCATAACAGCCAGAGTTGGCAAACGCAAGCATGTGTAAAAGTGATAGATTTCGATGAACGCGCAAAATTTCATAGGTTTTTTTTTTCATTCCAGACTTGCCGCATCAGCTGCGGCCTGGATCATCCTTAGAAGCGCATCTGATGGCTGAAAAATCTCTTCTTTGCTGAATCGTTTTCCGTGTTGGGCCTTGTTAGACTGTGTTGGCTTTTGAAAATGAGAAGCATAAACGGAACAGTACGCGGTACAAAAACAAAGCTTTTGACAGCGTCTGAAAAAAGGAATAAGAAAACAAAAGTACGCTAGGCCGCTAGTTACGACAGGTGTACACCAACACAAGGCATTTCAATGATGCAAGCGCACATACATATCAACATCAAGCAGCAAAATGTGATGCATCTGTAGCTGCGTCGCTAAGGCCGTGTAGATTGTCTGTGTCGGTCTGGCAGTGGAGAGTAGATCTGTTCTGTCTTACATTGTGCAAGGACAGCTCAGCATCCGTTACTCTTACATTGTTTTCTGCTGTCCGACCTGTAGGCGCTTTTTATTCCGAAAGAGGTATCTATGCTAGCAATAAAAAAGCGAACTGCTGGCCCAAATTGAATGCAAGAATAGTTGTGGATATGGCTGGCGTGCCAATCGCTGAACCAGACAATGTAGCCATATATGGAGCACGCAATCCAAAAACGGCACTAGTCGAACCGAATCTGCCAAAATGAAAACAACAAAACGCGATGCTCCCCAAAAGCCTCTTGATCATGGACTAAAAATACTTCGAATAGGTCTTTCATTGTGTAGAGAATCCGAGACACTTAAAAGGCTGCAATAGAAATGCAATAGCAGCTGTAGACGTGCCGCCGCAAGGCGGTAGTCATCTGAGAACAATGCAGAACAGATGCCAGCACAAGTCGGTTTCTGGTTTAACCCCATCTCTTTTGTTGAGCCTTGCCTTGTTGCAAAATGTCCATATATGGCAAACCACCAGCCGCTAGTAGACTGCACCTTTTGTCAATAATAGTGCTAACTATGGCAGTCATTGCGCTTGTTGCTGCCAATGCCGCATTAAGGGCGTCAAATTGAGCTATTGCTCAGCATGATATGGCGCAAACCCCCTAGGATCAACTAGCAACGGCCTTGAAACTTCCATACCCGGCAGAAGTGGCGCACATAACTGTCAGAGGCAAATATGCGTATACTAGTAGCAAATATTGTGCGTATGTTGCTTGTTTCTATATGCTACATCTTAGGGCAACATTGATGATAGTATTATTTTTTTGCTTGCAAGACTATATGTTGTTGTGACAATACCTTTTAACTGACACAGCACATAAATACAAATTTGGTGTAGTATTGATAGAGTTTTATTTTCATAAATAACAAAATGCGTTATTGCGGCATCTTTTGCTTGCTAAAAGTCCCAGAAGTTCAATTATCTTATTGAATCGTGTTTGTACTGAAAAGCCAAAACTCTGTCTATAAATTACTTCAGTCACCTCAAATAGATCTAGCTTTGCGCACTTGGCCGCAGATTGGCTAGCCAGAATTTAGCGCGACAATAAGTACAGTTTGGTTGTGTGTGTTTACATATTCATTAGATTATCGATTTGCTCTTCTGTGGGCGGGTCGAAGATTGTAATTCTAGCCATAATGTCACGTAGTTTTTCGAACATTGAATGTATATATAAGAAATAGCACAAAGGTAGTCGAATACAGTTTAAATTTTAGATAATTTTTATTATGTTGTGGAAAGTGATGCAATATAAACCAAAAGCCAAGGCATTGACAAAAAAAATCTGGGACCTACACCATATGCTTTTATATTGACGACGCTGCCTATTGAAATTGGAGTAAACGATTGTAACGCAATGAAGAGCAACGCATGCATGTGTCAGATATACGATGTTTTTTATTCAATGCAGCTGTTCACCCACTGCATAAGGGTGCATCTATTGTACTATGCTCATTGCCCAAAAGCAATAGCGTGGCTACAATTGTAGACACCATTTAGTAACAATACTGTAATTGCATCCTATCTTATTATGCAACTTCTAGGGCCCTCTTTGGCTGCCCTGCGAGACATTGTCACAATCATCAGAAACAACTTAGTAGCTTATTAGACTTAAAGTGTGCAGTTGAAAGACAATAAACTTTTTAGATTCATAAAACAGAATAAAAGTACGTTTTTATTTGCGCTTGCTAATATTGGCATTGTTTTCCAAAGACTGTTATGTGCACGGGTGGTACTGTGTCGAGCCCGTACATGTATTTGCGAATGCTAGATAATTTACAACGGCTTCTTAGTTGGATAATATAACTGCAACAACGGCAAATGTGTGGCTATGTACGTGAGTAGGTGTAGGTATGATGTGCTTCAACGGACATTGACTTATTGTGCACAGAGCTGTGTAAAGCACAGAAAACAAGACTTCTGCTGCCATTGATCAGTAAATGTGTGTGGTACGTGATTAGATCTTTTGTAAAAGTGGCAGATCACCCAGCTTATCAGCAATAATTGTGCACGTGGTTGAATGGCACGTGGACCTTATTCTACTTGTAATAACTTCTCTACGAATAGTCTGGTGAGAGGACCATGTGACTCTGGGATTGTTAAAGGCATGAACCGTCAACATCCGCAAAGAAGAAGCACCTCATCATACTGGTCTTTGTATGGTGGAAGGAGTGGTTTTGCACCTGAACAATCCCCCCTTCAGGCATCCCTCTCATACTTGGAAAGAATGCCAGTTGCTGCGGCACCTCCACTTTCTTTTCTTTCAAACGACGCACTAACTTTTTTTATTTTGCAACTATTGTAACAAATTCTAAATTTTTCCTTCCTATTCCAAGAGTTCTATTAGACATATTTTGTTCGCATATTGTATACAATATTGTATTAGTATTATCACTGCTTATTTTGTTCCTTTTTTTTTTTTTTTTATCCGAAAGTCCTTAGCATTCGATCAAACCCAACAAGCAACATAGTAGTGTTTATTGCATTATCGAAACATGGTCAAGTCAGTTCTTGTTCTGGGCATGGCGCTGGCAGCGACTGCAGCAGCAGCGTCTGCTAACAGCCTACATGGATACCACCGCAACCCGCGCACGGATGTAAGGTCGTTTGGGCCGTCGGTACGCGGGGAAAATCACTATACAGTATATCAAAAGCCGGTTGAGGTGACGCCACCAACCAGTTTTAAACGTCAGTTGCGAGTGCACAAGGAACACGGCAGAAATTCAGAAGTAGACGCTGCAGTGGGGGTAGCAACTGCGTATTTAGCAGAACACCATGGTATTTCGGACGCCGGGCTTAAGGTCAAGTCAGCGTATCGCAGCAAGCACAACGGTGTGACGCACGTGTATTTCAAGCAGGTCATCAATGGACTGGAAGTGATCAACGGCAATGCTAACGTCAACATCGACAAGCACGGCCGCATCATCTCGTCAGGAAACTCATTCTCTCGTGCCTCGACGCCGCCTGCGGAGGTCAGAGAGTCTGGGTGGCTAGAGAGCGCCGAGTCTACTGTGTTGGAGACCTGGGAGGCAGCACAGGAGCTCGCGCGTGGTGCCTTTGATATGCTTCTGGACGAGGTTTCCCAGGAGCTAGGATGGGCAAAGGAGATGGCTAAGGATGTTGTTGACCGCCTGCGTATTCAAGGCGATGATGGCTATGGCAATATCATCGATCTGCTGGACAGCGCGAGAGTAGGTGCTGGGGCACATCGGCAGCGCACGTTTGCTAAGCGCGATATAAAGAGCGATTTTATATCGGTCAAGGAAGCGCTGCAGCGTCTGGCGTACCACATCAAGAAAGATCTGCTGCCACACCATATGGCAGAGGTCAACGTCGAGTCAGTTTCGAACGTGGACGGTGAACCTGAGTTGCAGCTGAGTGGGCTCCCAAGCAGCTTTGCAGTCAGCGGAAAGGTCGGCGCCAAAGCGGCGTTCTTGCGTCTGGACGATGGGACATTGGCCGAGGCGTGGGATCTGACAGTGGAGCAGGACAACCACTGGTGGAATGCGCAGGTGAATGCGCGCACTGGCAAGGTCGACTCGCTGGTGGACTGGACCAACAACTATGTGACAGAGTCTGAGGCGTACCGCGTGTATCCATGGCAGGTGGCAGATCCGGAGAAGGGCGAGCGTAGTCTGGTCAAGAACCCGGCCGACCCCAAAGCCAGTCCTAAGGGATGGTCGCACAGCAACCAGACCGCAGGAAATAACGTTTACGCGCAGATAAACCCTGATGGCGGTTACGGCTGGAAGCACAACTACCGCCCGACCTCTGCGGAGCGTGTGTTTGACTACCCACTTGACTTGAAAAAAGAACCCTCGTCATATATCGAGGCTGCAGTGACGCAGCTGTTCTACACGAACAACTTTATGCACGACTTGTCTTTCCACTATGGCTTTGACGAGGCCGCGGGTAATTTCCAGCAGGAGAACTTTAGCGGTGAAGGAAAGGGTGGCGACTCCGTCATTGCCAATGCGCAGGATGGCAGCGGCTACAACAATGCCAACTTTGCTACGCCGCCCGACGGTAGTCACCCAAGGATGCGCATGTACGTGTGGCAGCTCACCAACCCGAACCGCGATGGTGATATAGAGCAGGGAATTGTGGTACACGAGTACTCGCACGGCATCTCTATCCGCCTAACTGGCGGTCCTGCTAATTCGAATTGCCTGTCGTTTGGCGAATCTGGCGGGATGGGCGAGGGCTGGGGCGACGCCATTGGGCTGATTATAGGCCTGAGCTCTAACTCCACAAGGAAGGACGACATGCTGACTGGCGCATACTCTGCAGGCCGCGGAATACGTGCCTACCCGTACTCGACGAGCATGGAGACCAATCCGCTGACATATGGGATTATGAACGAGCCCAAGTACTGGGAGGTGCATGCAAAGGGCGAGGTGTGGGCCGAAATTCTTTACGAGGTTTTCTGGAATCTTATTGATGAGCATGGCTTCACTGAGGACCTCTTTGGACATGATCTTGCCAAGGGTAACACGTTGGCACTGCAGCTAATTCTCGACGGGATGAAGTTGCAACCGTGTTTGCCGAGCTTTATTGATGCTCGCGACGCCATAATACTGGCCGACAAACAGCTGACCGAGGGCAAGAACCAGTGTGTATTGTGGAAGGCCTTTGCGAAACGCGGCCTCGGTGTTAACGCCGAGCTTGAGTTTGACTCGCCTTGGGGCAGTGGCTCGCGCATCGAGGATTTTGGTCTGCCTACTGAGTGCAAGTAATCTTGCTGGCTTTATTTTAATTTTTATCTTTTATATTTCGATATGTTGCTGAGCATGAATTAGAGCAATTTACACGCACTTTTAGCAGCATGCCTTTTGTTGTGGCATAATTTTTTCCAACAGTGATTATACCGCTTAATGTTTTTTTTTCTACTCATGCACTACCACTTTCAGGCAGGCATTGGGTCATGTCTGTGCGTGGGAAATAAGGATTTGCTGCTTATCGCAATGGAAGAAATAGATAAAGGGATGATGTCCATAGTTGTTTAATGTGTGCGGATTAACTTTTCTGCGCCATAAGACAAGCGACATGTCACTGACCTTTACCACTATTTGTTAAGTTTGGATGGTAAAATTCGACACTGTGTTTGTGGTCATCAAGTTATTCATTAAATTGTGCGAGATGTGGGAATAAATTTTTTTTTTTTTATGCCCGATACGCGCAACCGAAATGCAAGCATGGTCAAGCCCCCTCTACCCATGATAAGCCAGCTGATTCTGCGCGACATTGCAAGATTCCAGACCGGCATCAGCCTCTTTATTCTCCTTATAGCATATTTTGTTTGTCTGTTTGTTTAAGGGATTGGAACAGAACAATTGGCTCCTGTACACTACAACGATCATGCCTCCCCACCTCCCCAATCTTGTTTAGTACTCTCCCTGTTTACAAACGGCTCAGGGACGTGTGCTTGTAATATTTATCGAGGAAGCCTTAAATGACAGGTATCCGCTTCCAGCATGTCGCTGACGCGTGTTCCCTACTCTTGTATTTCAGCTACCAAAACGGGTATTTTTTTTTTTTTATCATTTTCTACATTTTGCACTTAGCTGCTTGTATTTTAATCAGCAGCGTAAAAACTATAACGACCAATATAATTTATACTAATATGCATGCAAATGAAGAATCCCTGTTGACATCACATCCGTCTGAGACAACACTTGTTGACCAGATGACACCTGATGATGAGTTGCACATTTCTCCGCAGACGCTAATCAAGCAAGAGGCATGGTGGCTGCTAACCTCGTCTGTACCGCTCTCGCTTTCGTATCTGTGTCAAAACTCGTTTAACTTTATCAGTATGCTGAGCGTCGGCAAGCTTGGCGTCGATGAGTTAGCAGCAGCATCTTTGGGCGTGATGATTGTCAACTTTATTGTGCTGATGCCAAGTATTGGGTTGGTTAATGCGCTAGAAACATTCTGCACTGCTGCATTCACGGCATCATCGGATCGGACACATGTAGGACTTCACACGCAGCGCGGTCTAATTGCAGTAACACTGCAGCTGATACCAGCTGTACTCCTGTTTATTTTTATTGACCCGCTTCTTGTCCTGCTTGGCCAGACTGACCAAGTTGCAGTTTTATGCGGAAAATTTCTGCGCATCTGGTTTCTGGGCAGCTGGCCGATAGTGGCATTTGAGTGCCTTAAAAGGTTTACTCAGGCGCAGGGAATAATGCAGGCCAGCACATGGGTAATAGCTATGGTAATGCCCGTCCATGCATTTAATAGCTATTTGCTGATTTGGTCACCCACTTTTGGTCTGGGTTTTGCTGGCGCTCCACTGACCACGGTCATCAGCAGCTGGATGATGTTTGCAGGCCTTCTTCTGTATATTGCCTTCAGCGATGCACGCGCTGCCTGGGGCGGTTTTTCATGGAAATGTCTGGATGGGATCTGGGAGTTCTACCGTTTGGCTATTCCAAGCGCTGCAATGCTGGCATGCAGCTGGGGCGCATTTGAATTGGTAACCTTTGGATCATCACTGTTTGGTTCTGTTTCAATGGCTGCTCAGGCATGCATATTTTCAGCTATAAGCCTAACTTATCAGACCCCGGCAGCCATTGGCTCGGCTACCGCTACACGAATCGGCAACTCGCTGGGACTTGGAAAGCAACGACGTGCAAGGTACTCGGCATATGTGGCCATTGCTATCGGATACGTTATCGGCATTGTTTGCTCTCTGTTGTTGTTCATCTATCGCCACAACTGGGGATACATTTTTACAGACAATCGTCAAGTTGCTGAGCTTTGCGCACTTCTGATGCCTTATTTTGCAGCTGTGCAGACATACGATGGTATGAATGGGCTTATTGCTGGGATTATGCGCGCCATGGGCAAGCAAGCGCTGGGTGCTTCGCTTGCATTTCCTTCGTTCTGGATGTTGGGAATTCCAGTGGGTTTCTATCTAGCATTGGGACCACCTAAACTGGAGGTTGTTGGTCTTTGGATTGGGCTGGCTGTCGCAGTCATTACTTTTTCAGTGGCACAACAGTGGTACATCTTCTTCCGCGTCAACTGGCGCCATGAGGTCAAGGCATGTCTTGACCGTCTCGCTAGATCTACCCGCACAAAAAATTCTGGACAACATCCATCGACTGAGTCCTACGGCGCAATTGCGTAAATGAAATCTAGCAGAGTTCTATATATATGTTGCGGCAAGTGGCCGTGTATCTTTAATGAAGCAAGTGACTATAGTTTAAAGAATCTTTATTCTTCCTAATAAAACACATTTGAAAACTATTGTTGGTCATCTTGCTTTTATACAGATTCGCCAACACCTCTTGCAATTAATTCCTGTCGTAACTATTACCAAGATATGAGTAAGATCATATCCTGGTTATTGTACGTCAGGGGATTAATCACTTCCAATGTGACATTGCTCTGAACGCGTTTCATGACCCCTATTACGTCTTGTGTGGCGCAGCTCATGGTTAATGTCCGAGAGCCATTCGGCCCTCGCAACAAAAGCGCCTAGCCTTGAGCTGGCCAACTAGAAGGTCTAAGGAACTAACATTCACTTGAACAATTGTCGCATCATTTAATCACGGCTGCTTCCTAAGTGGTCCGAACCATGGTCTGATTTTGCCTGATCACTTGTTCTGGACTCCTCAATA
>KZ303499.1:219373-313762 GCA_002705745.1 Coemansia reversa NRRL 1564
ATAGTTGTCCGGAAACTCCTCTAGTGAATATTTAGAAAGATTTCCCTTCATAGGAACATCTTCAGGCTTCTTGCCCTTAGACGTCCCTGCAACAGGAGCATCAATTTCCATTTTGACTAAATCCAAAAAGTGGATTATAAAATAAGAAGAAGAATAAAATATGTTGCGGCAAGTGGCCGTGTATCTTTAATGAAGCAAGTGACTATAGTTTAAAGAATCTTTATTCTTCCTAATAAAACACATTTGAAAACTATTGTTGGTCATCTTGCTTTTATACAGATTCGCCAACACCTCTTGCAATTAATTCCTGTCGTAACTATTACCAAGATATGAGTAAGATCATATCCTGGTTATTGTACGTCAGGGGATTAATCACTTCCAATGTGACATTGCTCTGAACGCGTTTCATGACCCCTATTACGTCTTGTGTGGCGCAGCTCATGGTTAATGTCCGAGAGCCATTCGGCCCTCGCAACATATATGTTGCGAAGGGGCGTAACTTGAGCAAAAGAACAATGCTTAGATCTCGCCCCTGAACATGTGCAGGTAGTCGGCCAAACTCTCACAATGATTGTTTCTATTGATTGCCGTGCAGTAAGTTGATAAAAGCAGAGCAAGCGGCATAGCAATTGTTTTCAATGTTTTCATTAAGTTTAATGATAACTTTCTAAAAATATTCTCTACTCGGAATTGTAACATATATAATTGATGGTTTCATTATTTTGTGTATAAGTAATTGAGAGTTGTGATCTTCCGAGCATGTAGCAAAGATATGTATGGTTCAAACAAACAGCAATATCTTGTCAATGTCATTTGCTGTTGCTTAACCTTTTCTATGTTAGAAGCATTGTTGCTTAGCTAGAGAATCCAAATAAAAGCGTTGGAGATTACCCAAGCAACATTGATGTTTTATAACGAGCCCCAGGAATCCGACAATCAACTGTAGTATACACGTGACCCAATTTGAATACTCCCTTTGCTGTCATCAGCACAGTTTGGATGGATAAGGACCGGATAAAATTTTCAGCTTTTTGTACAAATTTACACTTCAAACCCCCCCCTCCTTGTTTGGCTCTTAATTTCTAGACCCTCCCTTGGTTATGCTACGGACGCAGCTTTCTGCGGCAGCAAATCGGTTGCGTATATCAGGGCGGCATTCATACTTTAACACACAACAAGTGTTTAAAGTATTCCAACAACAGCAGCAACTTTCACAGCGTCAATATGCGACACGCACAAATAACAATGGTGGCGGTGGTCGACAAGAAACTGACATATCAACATATCCACCAGAGCGTATCCGCAACTTTAGCATTATTGCACACATAGATCACGGTAAAAGCACACTTGCAGATCGGTTGCTTGAGCTGACAGGAGTGATATCAAAAACGGGAAAGAATAAACAGGTACTGGACAAACTAAAGGTTGAACGCGAGCGCGGGATCACAGTAAAGGCACAATCGGCAAGCATGTTCTATGAGCACAACGGGCAAAAGTATCTGATTAATCTAATTGATACGCCAGGACACGTTGACTTTAGCTACGAGGTTTCTCGATCACTGGCAGCATGTCAGGGAACAATTCTGTTGGTGGATGCAGCGCAGGGAATTCAGGCGCAGACAGTGGCGAATTTTTATTTGGCTTTTGGTGAGGGCTTGGAAGTGATACCAATACTCAATAAGGTGGATTTGCCAACTGCTGAGCCTGAACGAACGGCAAAACAGATAGAAAGCGCTTTTGAGATTGAGGCGAACACAGTGCTGCATGTGTCTGCAAAGTCTGGTCTTGGAATTGATCATGTGTTGCCGTCTGTCATTGAGAAGATTCCACCACCGAATGGGAGCATTGATAAGCCATTCAAGGCATTGCTTTTTGATACGTGGTATGACAAATATGTCGGTGTTATCAGTCTGATGGCCATAAAGGATGGTTCAGTTAAAAAGGGCGATCGGATAGTCTCAATGTACTCAAACACAAAGTACGAGGTCGCAGAAGTTGGTATAATGCACCCAGAACCCATGGCAACAACATCACTTCAAGTTGGACAAGTGGGGTACATTACCTGCAACATGCGATCTGTCTCAGAGGCGCATGTGGGCGACACATTCTACAAAGAGAAGGAGCCAGTTGAGGCGCTGCCTGGATTTGTTCCGGCAAAATCTATGGTGTTTTCGGGAGTGTTTCCCATTGATGCTGACGAGTTTGATCGGCTAGATGAGTCAATCCAAAAGCTCACATTGAACGACTCTAGCGTTAGTGTACACAAGGAAACGAGCGCGGCACTGGGTCAGGGATGGCGACTGGGATTTCTGGGTACGCTACACATGGACGTGTTTCGTCAACGGTTAGAGGAGGAGTACAACGCCAATGTTCTTATTACAGCACCAACTGTACCGTATCAGGTTAAATATCGGGATGGCAGCACAACATTTATTCGGACACCAGCAGATTTTCCAGGAGCTGGGACAATGCAGGATTTTGTAGAATGCACAATGGAGCCATATGTATCTGCAACACTTATATTTCCGGAGCAATATCTGGGTCCGATGCTTGATCTTTGCACAACACACCGAGGTGAGATTCAGAACCACACGTTTATCGATGAGTCTCGAGTGATGGTCAAATGTCGACTGCCAATGGCGGATATTGTGACAGATTTCTTTGACAAACTAAAGTCTCGTTCGCAGGGGTTCGGCAGTTTTGATTACGAGGAGGGCGGGTACGACACCTCGGATCTCGTCAAAATGGAGGTACTTCTCAATGGCGAACCGGTCGATGCGCTGGCTGCAGTGATGCATCGCAGCAATGTGGTAAACACAGGACGCGAGATGGCACGACGGCTTAAGGAAGTTATTCGACGGCAGCTGTTTGATATTAACATTCAGACTGCGGCAAATGGCAAGGTTGTGGCGCGAGAAACTGTCAAACAACTGCGCAAGAATGTCACTGCCAGATGCTATGGCGGTGATGTCACTCGCAAGATGAAGTTGCTGAATAAGCAGAAAGAAGGCAAGAAACGTATGAAGAAGTTTGGAAAAGTTGAGCTTCCACAAGAGGCCTTTTTGACTATCATGGCAAAGAGTAGCGACTAGCGGGATCCAAACTAGCAGAAAATCGAAAACAACACAATATTCTCACACATGTTTTCAACAAAAATTGAAAAGAATAAATCTTAAGCAATGTTGTTCATGGTTTTGAGTAGTGGTGATTACTTCGAATATTGCTATCACGGTTATGCATTGGGCTACTTGCTGCCTTTTTGCGGCACTTGTAATGCAAATAAGATGGTGTAGAAGATCAATAATTTACATGTTTTCTTTTGTCGAATATAATGGATCGTCGTTCTAATGACTTGTGCGGTAGTGTATAGTTCAATTATATAACCTTGTACCTAAATCTGCTTTCTTTAAAGCCAGCATTCCAATAATGACAATAATTGCATATATGTTTATATACCCAACACTGTTTACGATGCAATACTTGCATAATTGTTTCTGGGTTGTTTATCGACAGTTATTTCCGCGTTGTAATGTTTTTAATCCTTCCCAATTGAATTTTTAGCAGTTATACGTAGAAGCGGAATTTATCTTCAACAATCACGTGACTTTGTAGTCTGGAAGAGTGAGAAAAAAATTTGCTTGGTATGGCCACATTGGCGCTGAAAAGCCCCAATGAAGGGGCAACTGAGGGAGAAAATTGGACATGATTCTGGGCATTGGTGCTTCGTCACCACTTCTCCGCTCCTTGATAAATTCTGAACTCTAACAATTCCGCCATATTCTTTAACCAGTCTTTTTTTTTTTTTTCTGTTGCAGCGCCTGTGCCTGCTTTCTTTTTCTACGTATCAAGGAGCTGGTCAAAGCTATCGTGGGTAAAGAAATTATTGGGCCAAAGAAGGGCGAGGGGGGTTTTCTTTTTTACAAGCAGAAATGTCAGCCTTGACAGGTACAGCAGAGGTCACAGAGGCGCTTGCAGCAGCAGCAGCAGAGGCGGCTTCAGTAGCGCCGTCGACCATGGAAGGAATGACGTATGCGGCAAATAATTCAGCACCGTTTCCAAAGCTACAACCGGAGCAGGATGTGTCGCAACATGCGGCGGCGGTGTCAGCAGCGCTAAGCAGTGCGATCTCCGAGACGATAACGGCGGCAGCGATCTCGACAGCAATGGCATCAACACAGATAGCGAGTGGAATGTCGCTTGAGACAGGCACGACAGCGAGTGACGAGCAGAACGTGTTGGCATCGTTAAGTGGCAACGCACACGACCAAGTAATGGAGATGATGCACACGTACCAGGCGGCAAACGCGCACCGCCGGAGGAGCAGCGTTGAGGCGGCCGCGGCCGCAAGCTCAGTGCTTGCGTCCATCGCCAACAGCTCCAAGCCGTACATGGACGGCGGTGTGGCGGCTGCTATGGCTGCGGCCGTTCACTCTCAGACGAATATGCCACCAATCGCCACATACGCGGCGCAGGCTGCACAGCATTCCGCTGCCGCTGCAGCGCTACTGGCTGCGTCAAACATGCCGCCGATGATGCTGCCAACGATTCCCTCAGGCACTACGTCGCTGCGCAACACGCCGCCTCCCTCTGCCACCGCGTCTTCCGAGTTGCATCCGCCTGTATTGTCTACTGGCCCACTTGACAACGTCTCGGCTGCTGCTGCGTCGCTATCTCCATTTGCTGTGTCTTGTCTTAGCTCTCTGCCGTCGTCTGCGCCGTTTGCCATGTCTGAGCAGATCACTGCGAGCATTGCTGCTACGGCCATCGGCATGGCGCCGGGGTCGCTAGTCAGCTCGCATATTATGCCGACGCCTACATTGGCCGTCGCCGCTGCTGACGATCTGCCAAGATCCGATTCGGCTGCAAAATACCCACAAACTGGCCGCGGACGCAATCCTGCAGCTGGTATCTCTGTTGCTGCTGCTGTGGCTGCTGCGCAAGACGAGGAGAGATACTCGTCAGACTCTGAGAATGATGACAACCCTTTGTCTAGCAATGGGATGCCACTGACGCCTGATGCGCCGGGCTCGGGGCGTCCCGGCTCGCTGCGTCATCTGACCACCGACGAACGGCGAGCGCGGCGCCTGCAACGCAACCGCTTAGCTGCCAAAGAATGCCGTCAAAAGAAGAAAGCCTACATTCAGAATCTCGAGGAGCAGGTCGACGCGATGCAGGAGGAGAATAGCCGTCTGCGCAAGGAAAACGGTCGTTTGCGCAAGGAGAATGAAGAGCTTGGCGCAAAGCTTACCCTTGGTGGCATGCGCGCCAGCAGCGCCGCCACCACGCCGGTATTGGATCCAAACCACGCCATGCCATCCGAATGCAATGACTCTATAGATTCGCTGTCCAGTCCCTCGTTAGCTTCAAAGCGCCCACGCGTCGCGGTGCGATCTACCAGCAGCGCCAGGCTGCAGAATGGTTGCTAATAAGTGTTTTGCAAAAATCTACAAGTTCAATGTATGTTAGTCGTATTTCTTTTTTGGCACATGTACACACTGTACGGCCTTTTTCTTTTCTTTTGTATCTGAGCTGCTTTCATATTCCTTTTATTATAAGTTTATTTGACCTGTCTGAGATGCCTATAAGAACAGAGAGAGTGGAGGGCTTGGCCAGTCAACTATATCAACAAGTGCAGATTTATTGAAATGCCTCACTTGTGCTTAAAGTTACGAGCTCTTTGGCTTTGAAATCGGTTCTAGTTTGCCGCCAAAGAATCTTCTCTCGACCAGCCCGTCCAGTTCGCGTGGGTCACAAGTGCTGGATGTCTGCTCTTGTATCTCGTTGTCTAGCCGCTTATTGCGATTGGCTGCTGGACACCCGAGCAAATTTGTGCCTGTCACCGTTCCAATCGCGGAAACCACTCCCGCAACAAAAAGCGCATTGGTTAGTTTGTGTCGCTGGACTCCCGTCAGCGTTCGAAAGCGCATCTCTCTGCCGATGGCATGTACAATAAGCGCCAAACGTTTGTGCTGAATTAGGGCGAGCCTCAACAGATAAGAAAATAAGAAGATCAAACTACTCCTAACTCCCCCCCCCCACACACGTTTGTGTGTGATGGTCTCGACTGCGAAAAAGTAATAGGCAGATTGATGATCCATCTCTTTCAGATCTGATTAGCAGTGATGCTGGGGCACTTCCAACAATACATCCGCTGCCTCAGAGAAGCTGCCGTTGCCAATGGCAAAATCTATTTAACAACAGCAAAGTATTTGCTCAATTAATCACAACGCTTACAAACAAGGCGACAGCGTAATACGGCTAATATCCTGTGGCAAGGGAAGGGGGAATAAACGACGACGCAAGAATGCGTGCTTCATGACATGCACGCAAAGCATCGGCCACAAGCCTGCGCGAGGCACGGCGCTCTTCAAGGCTGTCCTCCACGCTCTCCAGCTGCATAGTGTCGTCGTCATCTTCGTCTGTGCTGCCACTGGCTTCACCACCAGCATCTATGGCATTGGCAGGCAAGGGATGCTTGTCCGAATGCTTACTCGGAGGCAACTTGTCTGTCGGATTCTCTTCCTCATATGTGCCCTCAACAAGTGGAGAGATGGAGGCAGCAGAAGTACTGGCATGGTCAAATCGTCGTGATGGGGGCTTTGGCGGTTGAGTCGACGCATGTGCTGTCGAATTGCGTTTGTATCGAGAAACGCTCCTCTTCACAGACAGCTGGCGGCGGATGCCCGTGTGCTCGGGGCGGTGTCTCCGCGCTTCCGTGCGTGGAGGCAAAGGAGGCGGAGGTATATGCAGGGTAGTCTTTGTTGCAGCTGGTGTACATTGTTGGCTGTATGGTCTGGAAGATGGTGGCGGTGGCGGCGGCCTCCGGCGAGAAGGACGAAGATCTGTGGGCTCTTGGTTGCGCGCATCAGAAAAGGAGACACGCAGCGGGCTGGAGACAGGCGTGGGGCGTCGTGACGCGTTTTGCGATTGTGGTGAGGGTGGTGGCGGCGGAGGCCTGCGGCGGCGGGTGTGATCCATGGGTGAAGGCAGCGGCGTGTGGGTTCTGCTAGCGACTGGGGGCGGTGGTGGCGGAGGACGACGCATATTCTTCAGCGCAAGGGTGGAGCAGTGGCGCTCGTGGTCAGGCCTAGCGCAGCAGGTCTCCCCGCTTGCTGCCGAAACAGCAGGCGATACAGCACCGCTGCGAGTTGATCCAGCTACAGGTGGTGTCAGATCTGATAGTGTTAAACTATGGCGCGTGCTGGAGTCGCTTAGACTCCCACGTCGCGACGAGCTAGCAGGTTGCGAGCTGACCAATAGCTGACGCAGCAGCGTCACCAAACACAACTCAATATCCGGTAACCGATGTCGTGCCGCCAAATATGCTGGGTTGCGCAGCAGCGCACACACCACTTGCAAGTACACTCGCCGCTGCTGTTGCTCGGTATCTGAGAGGTTGGATAGCTCACGGATCACAATGTCTGTCAGTACATTTAAATCGTTAGTGTACAAGATCTGGGCTGTGTCTGCGTCCGTCAAAATTCCCGCCAGCATTCCCAGAATCAGCCTCTGAGTTGCCGGATCTGTCTCGCGATTTAGCAAGAACACCAGATTCTCCACAAACGTCTTGCACCCTCTTGCTCGCTTTGCCAGCATCGCCACCACCGATGGATGAGAAATGCTGTCTTCAGTAGCTAGTTCCAGCTGTCCATCGCGCTCATATGCCGGTAAAACCTGCATGCGGAGGTCTGTAGATCGACTACGGGAGAGTTGTTGTTCGTCACCAAGTTTTTCCTGCTGTGCTGGTACAGGATAATAACCATTTATATCGGTACTATCGTCTACTGCCGTTGCTGCACCAGCAGCTGGTAGGCATGTCGATGCTGCACGTGTATGATGAGATCTCATGGCGCCGCTGCGCCCTAACAGCTGTGGTGGCTGCTGTTGCTGCTGGTATATCGAAGGAGGTGACATTGGTTGAACGAACACTGTGCCGTTTGGTCTGCGGCTACAACGTCGACGATGCGAGTGTTGCGCGCTGCCTGCAAGAAGCGCCAGCATATTCTCATCGCCAATATTGCCTATCGGACCATATGACAATGGTGGCGAAGGCCCAGGTTTCACATGAAGTTGCTCATCTAGCGCCAGCACCAGTTTAGTAGCAGTATTGTTGTACACTTCGCTCTCAGCATACCGCATTCGCTCAACGTAATCTAGCAGAAACTGTAGTAGTTCTTCTGTCACACATGCCACATCTGACGCCGAAAGCCGCACTGCCTGGGCAATTTCAAACATCAGCGACATGGCCAGAACATGTTGCCGCCGTTCGCCATCTGATATCACCAGCCGCTGCAGCAGAGGAAATAATCCGCCGTCCCTACACAGCTCCAGTGTATCTGTCTGGAACTCGCGAATCAGATGCAGCAACGCCAACAGCACCCATAGCTCCGCCCCGCATGTGCCGCTAAGCTCTGCGTATGTACGCTTGACCACGTGCCGCTGTACCAACCGCGCATTATTCTCGTACAATGGTGACGCGAAGAACATGCAGCAGAACCGCAGAAAGTCTGCGTTCTCGAATGGCTCATCTCCATCAAACTGCTGTTCCAACGCACTGCCAAACCAGTCCACCGCAAGCGCTACGTTTTCCGCTGCTATCTTGTCGTCTGGACACTGTTGTACAAACGTCTTGTCGTGAAGTACGCTGCGAAGTTCTTCCTCTGCGTCCCTGAGGGTGTCGAATTGCGGTTGCAAGTCAACTTGTTGCCTACAACCCTGTCGGTACGCCTGGTAGTCCACACTGCTGTCCAGGAGCTCCGAGAACCGCGAAGATGCTGCCCGCCGCAACGGAAGTTCTGTTGCGCCTGCTAAACTTTTAGCCTCGTTGCCGCTCCATGTGCCATTTTCTGTCTTTCGCTCCAGCAATGCTCCAACAGTTGGCTGCTCTGGAGCTTCCATATATACGCCCCCTTTGTTTGCGGTTCTGCAGCCGCGTTATTATCCAGACAAAAAGCAATTGAGGCTGTCAAAGAGGTGGAATTAGCAGTGCGCAAAATTAATAAAGAAGGATTCGTTTTAACAGAGGAGGCAGGCGGGCCACAAAATATTGCCAAATTCCAGCTAATTAAAAAGGATTTAGAAAGGCCCTGCCCCAGGCAGTCGCTCATACAAAGAACGTCATGCTAGGACATAGAGCAAATGTTATTCCCCTCTACAAACGACGGTCCGTTGCTGCCTGCATGAAACCCAAATCTAGCGTCAGTAGGGCTGCTGCATTGTGCAGCGGCGCAGGCTATTCATCCAAGTCTCGCCGAACCCCCCCCCTCTCGGTTCCTTGAAAGTTTCCAGTTGTCATCCAATCTGTCTCATTCTCTTCCCCCTCCTCCATCACTCTCACTTTATTCAGCCCTTTCACGCCCCCACCTCTTCTACACACACTGCAGCACGCTCTACTGTGGGCGGCATCAGCAGCAGACGATTTTTTTTTTCACGACGTCACAAGCATGCCGCGGGATATCGGAACGCCAAACATGTCGCAGTGTCTTGTCGCAGGAGGTTTTGCCGGCATGGCAGTAGACACTGCACTGTACCCACTAGACACGATAAAGACACGCCTGCAAGCCCGCGCCGGATTCATGGCCAGTGGTGGCTTCCGCGGCATCTACTCGGGCCTGTCGTCTGCCATCATCGGTTCTGCACCAGGCGCTGCAATGTTCTTTCTTACTTACGAACAGATCAAGGCCGCCTTTCCAACACGGCCAGATAGCCAACCGCTCATGCACATGTTTGCAGCATCGGCCGGTGAGGTTGCTGCCTGTCTGGTACGGGTTCCCACTGAGGTTGTAAAGCAGCGCCTGCAGGCTGGGCACCATTCGTCGCTGGCTGCTGTCCTCCGCCAGACCCACTCTGCTGAGGGGCTGTTGGGATTCTATCGCGGCTATCTGACACAGGTTGTGCGCGAGATCCCCTTCACCTGCATCCAGTTTCCTATCTATGAGTATCTCAAATTGTGCTATGCTCGTCGCCAGCGCCGCAGTATTTTATCCTGGGAGGCAGCCGTATGTGGATCCATAGCTGGCGGTATTGCTGCGGCTCTCACCACACCGCTCGACGTAGTCAAGACCCGCGTCATGTTATCTACCAAACAAAAGGGCCCCCACCAAGGGCTTGAGTACTCTGGAGTTATCTCCACTCTGTCACGCATTGCACGCGAAGAGGGCCCGCGCGCACTGTTTAGCGGTGTTGTGCCGCGCACTGTGTGGATTAGTATTGGCGGCTTTGTATTCCTCGGTTCCTATGAGAAGATGAAGGCCGTGCTGCTTGACGCTGGACTTTTTGCGAGTGCATAAATTGCTCTTGATCAGCACCACCAGCCTTGTGGATCAGGGGAAGCCGCCTGGGCGCGTCTCTTCTCTGTGTGCATTCGATGACGTTCTGCCCTCTTCTTGAGATGCAGTATTTAAAGCTCTCGCTGATGGTTCGGCTTGTTCTTCTAACTTCTTTCAAGCTTAAAACACGCATTCCTTCACTTTCTACAATTTGTCTACTTTAAAATAATACTTTTTTTTTAGTGCAAGCTACTATGAATTCGACAGTGTGAGTTTGCGCCTATTATTGTTGGCAAATCTATATAATTGCTCTGGATTTACCTGACCGCGCATATTTCATTGCTAATTCCATACAACTAAGGAAGTTATTACAACCTATGTAGGCGCCATCCGGAAGTGCTTTGGGCTGACCGCACGGATCGTGTGTATCTGACAGTTGCTCTGTCCGATGCGCAGAAAGCCAAAATTGATGTGACCAAGGACAGTATTGACTTTAGCATCGATATCAACAAGGCTCATTATGCATTCCACCTTGACTTTTTCAAGCCTATAAAGCCGGAAGAGACCAAGAAGTCACTAACTGGTAGAAAAATTGTGTTGGTTCTTTACAAGGCGGAGCCTGAACGGTGGAATAAACTCGTCAAGGGCAAAGACGCCAAGGGAAAAGAAATCAAGCCGAACTTCCTCAAGGTTGACTTTGATCACTACCAGGACGAAGATGAGTCGGAGGAGGAGGGATCCGGCTTTGACATGTCACAGTTTAGCGGTATGGGAGGCATGGGAGGCATGGGTGGCATGGGCGGTATGGGCGACATGATGGGAGGCATGGGCGACATGATGGGAGGTATGGGCGGCGACATGGGAGGTATGGGCGGCGGCATGCCTGACTTGAGCAAGCTGGGCGACCTCTCCAGTATGCTTGGGAAAAAGTCCGACGATGACGATGGCTCAGATGATGAGGCCAAGCCTGAATCGTCCAAGCCCGAGTAAATGTGATAATATTTCTGCGTATATATGTTTTACTTGCTTTTTTCTCGTGGTTCAAGACATTGTTGGAGATAAACAGCTTAAGAATTTGTGTTGTTTTTTTTTTTTTTTTGCAGTTGAAATATTGCTAATGAAAGTTAAGCATAAAGATTCTCCTTATTCAAGCAATAATGGCACCAGCAGCAGCAGTCGCAATAAGCTTCTGATCAAGCTCCAATGCAGACGCAAAGCACTCTTCATATGTCTCCTTGTAGTCTTCATGGGCTACGCCATTCGCGCCCTTGCCGCCAGGGATAATCATAAGACAGCAGGTAGGCCGCTTGGTCGAGCACGATCCGCCGAGCTCCTCCCTCGATGGCACAAAAATGTACGGAACCTGGTTGTCCTCGCATAGAACAGGAATATGCGAAAGCACATCAACTGGTGAGATGTTTCCTGCCAACACAACCAGACCCTTGTCGCCCTTCCGCAGGCCCTTCACAACCTCCTTCACACCGCGCTTTACATGCCGATGTTTCACCGCCTTCTTCACTGTCTTGAGTGTCTTCTTCGCCAGCTTCTTGTCTGCCAACGGATGTGCGATAGGCGCGAGATTCTTAGTATCTAGATACGAGCTGTCCCCGTCAGTATCCTCAACCATCATCGCACTACTGGATCTGCGTTCCTTCTTGCTGCTTTTTCCCATTTTAACGACCAAACTGCACAGAACTGCAAGATATTAACTAAATAGATAGATGGTATCGAGTAAAAAAAAAAAAAAAGGTGTTTGAAAAAAAAAAGTCAAGGTCTAAACGATTAGCAACAAGTACAGAAACAAGATGGCATCAAAATATTCCACAGAGCAGAAAGTGCGAAAAAGTTAGCGCAGAAGCAAAAAAAACCCCCCAGATTTGATCAGAGTTGATTGCAATTGGGCATGCATTACGGTTAGCTGATGAACAGCTTCTTTGCATCAGTAATGGCAAAGGCGTCGCCTGTGCGTGGACACTTGACTCTGCCGCCAAGCTTAGCCATTTCGGTTAAAGCATTAAACGAGTAGACGTAACCATTAGGCAGACGCATCGGCGGATTATCCTCATTCATCCTTTCGCCGGTGATGCGGCATACTAGATTCGAGTGAACGTGGTGGCTAAGCGGTAGGTCCTTCGCCAGACGGCCCAGTGTCTCGATCTGACACACAGGGCAGTTGCGATTGTGCTCAGTAGAATCATCGGAAATGCATGCGGGAGTTTTGAGCGCAGAAAGCCCTGTTTGTAGCAATAGATGCAGTAGCGGCTGTGCAGGGAGATTAAACAGCTGGAATATGACAGAACGAAACTCAAGCGCAAGCTGCTCCCAGCGTGTCTCGTCAAACATGGACTTGTAAGGCGGGCATCGCGTATCAGGTGAGAATGCCAGCAGCGTCATTGCACGCTGTATACGCGGCAGCTGTGTATCTGACCACTGCGTCAGATGTTTTTTAGCATAAACAATGGCTTCGGGTGTGCGAGATACCCTAATCATCTCAATAAATTCCTGCAACCGCAGCTCAAACTCCAGTGGACTCTGGATTTTACGCAGTGCACTACGATTTTCTGCGCACCATTGCAGCGCGCCATGGCAACTGTGCTGCTCGCAAAGCTCGCGCTCTGTTGACATTACAAGCGAAAACAGCGAATAATCTGCAAAGTGCTCCAGTCCGCCAGTTGCTGCCAGTTTGTGTGCTGTGACGACGTTGCCGCTACGTAACATGTAGTCGATTAGCACACGGTCCAGACGGGCGCGACACCAGCGTTGGAACTCGGGATGGGTGGAGCTTTCAAACTCACTGAGTTCGTGCAGGTCTGCAGCACGTTGCTTTGAACGCTGGATCAAAAGGGCCTCCTCCTGTTTTGCCTCCTCCAGATTTTCCCGCAGCGCTTTCAGCCGACCAACCAGTCCATTCAGCGTCTCTGCCATATCTTCTGTCGCTACACCATCGCCTCCTTTAGCCAGGGTTTTGAGCACCGCGCTTACCTGCGCAGTCTCGCGCTCAACCTGTCGCTGAGACTGTCGAACTGTGCGCTTGAGCTGCTCCAGAGGCGCCTACCAAGCAACAGATATATTGTTGTCTGAATTAATACAATAGTTGTTGCTTCAAAAAAAAAAAAATTCACTCTGCAAATGCTTCCTCCTCTTTCGCTCAGTACCTTTATAAACGGCTCCTCAATCGCCAACATGTGGTCGACATTTATCTTATCCATCCTCTTCCTATGTATGTATGCCGATAAAATATGCCAAAGTACAAGTCAGGAGTCGTGGGAGCCACACCGCAGAAGAGGAAAAATAGGTAGCATTGATGGCTTGCAACATTTTGGAGCACGTGCATTCTCAGCTACTTGCACTGATCAAGCACAAAGTCGCGAGATTTGTCATCAGCAAAGGGTGCTCTTGGCTATGACGATTGGTGATTCTTTGTGCTTCTCTTAGTTTCTGAGACCTTAAAACCGCTTTCACTGTTTTAACCTGCGTAGTTCCCACTCTATCTTTCACTTTATTACTTTCCGCTTCACTATATTTTTTTTTAAACATACAAGGTGTATTTAGCTTCTTTTTACCAAACTGTTTCCCTGCTTTATTTAAACAACTTGTACAATATAAATTTCGCTCTGCTATGGACATGAACGCAGCGACAGAGTGGCATATTCGAGTCAAGGCTCTGTTGGAGGGAGGCGAGGAAAAAGAGTTTCAAATAGCCACACTGGCCAACGATACTGTTGGTCAATTCCGGAACAAACTGGCTACCAGGAGTCACATAGAGCCGCAAAAGCAACGCCTGATTTTCTGCGGCCGCCTGCTGAATGACAACGCTCAGAAGCTTGCTGACACTGGGATGCGCGACGGCAGCGCCCTGCATATGGTTGCCAGGGCTGTCCCTCCTGCTCCTTCTGGAACGACCCCAGATGCTGACAGTACTGGCGCAGGGCGTGATTCTCAGAACAACACACGCAACATGGGCGGAGGTATGGGCGGGATGGGCTTTGGCTTCCCAGGACTGCAGACGTTTTTCCAGTCAATGTTTAACAACATGAATGCGCCGCAGACAGGCGGAGGTCCATCGCCACAACAGCAGCAGCAAGCTGGCGGAGAAAGAGTAATCCGCGAGATACATCGTAATTTCGGTGCTAACGATGGCGGCGAATGGATTGCGCTTGATCAGAATAATCGTTACTTCCTTATTGATAGAGAGGCGGAGCCCGGGAGTCTGCTGACGCTTGAGGAGTTTCAGCGTGGGCCAATCGAGACATCAAACCCAATTTCGCGCAGCTCGGAAAGCAGCTCTTATGACCCGCTACCAGGGCTTGTGCGGATGGAGCCTGCGCAGTCTACTTCAGAGAGCTCACAATCCCAATCGTACCGCGATACCCGAATGTCGCGTCTTCTAGATCAGGCGCGTACAGCTCCGTCCCAAGCACTTGTTAATGAGCTTACCCACGACTTATTTGATTATGTGATGCCAGCGATTCGGAGGTTGCCTGGGGACAACGACTTTCGCTTTAGCACTACAGATTCACTACGTCCAACATACTTAGAACGGACTTCGGATAACCCTGTGGGTGCAGCTGGCGCCTCGCTTGCTAATCTTGGCGATGCCTACATTGCACTTGGTAACGCACTCCAATCAATCGGTAGGCGGTGGCAAGCAGACCGTGGTTCTGAGCAGAGCCAGCACGACGAGGGTGCCCTTGAGCAGCAGTCGCGGAATGCTTTGCGCGTTCTTGCAGAGTTGTCTCTGACAGGTCCGCTTGCTGTGCCGCTTCTCCAGTCGAATCTCTCTGACACAGCTTCTCAATCGCAGCAGGAGCCTACAACTGATGACGCGCGTGATGGTAATGAAAATTTAAATGGTCAAAACATGGTCAGCGAGAACCAGGTGCGCATCCTGACATCCCGGGCTCGTCGTAATCACAGATATCATGCATTCGAACAAATGATTGATGCTGGCTCTGAGCCTGCTGGAAGCAGTGGGGCAGCCACAGTAGAGCTACATATTAGTCCTATTGGACCGTCCGCGGGTTTTCCCCCGCAAATCATGCAGGCCATGAGAATGATGCAACAACATGGCCAGAATGAGCAGCAGCAGCAGCAGCAACAACAAACTCAGGCTCAGGAGCAGGCACAGACACAGCAACAAGAGCCTCACGCCAATCTGGATGCTCTTCAACATATGTTTCAGCAGAACTCTGGGAGTGATAGGAATGAGACAAATGCTGGTAGCAGGGGCGAGAACTTTGGTAATAATACAGCCAACACTTCACGAATTCCCCGCTCGGTCAGGTTTATGCCTAATGCTCATGCAGTTGAGCTAGTCATAGAACGTATTGGGCCCTTTGGCGCCGGTTCACATCCCAACTCTGCCTCCAGAGTTCAGTCCCGCGATCAGTCTTCGGTATCTCAGCAACAACAGCAGGAGTCTTCGCTCCCGCATGGTAGCAACCAGCCTAGTCAAACTACGAGCAGAGTACCAACAGAGCAAGCTGGGGCAGCTGATCATTCGGTAGCACTCGGAAGCCAGTCCGCACGAAGTGACCGTTCTATTGGATCAACAACAACAGAATACAGCAACAGTAACAATCCATTTATGCATGTTCCTCGTATATTTGGCGCGTCGCCAGCTTCCATTCTTTCGCCGCCGCAGCAGCAGCAGTATCCACAACCAGTGGATACTATTTTGCAGCAACAGCTTGCAAGAGCCACCAATCCCTTCTCAACAGCCATGATATTTCTAGGTGCTGAGCCGGGAAGTACTACTTCAAATACCAGCAGGCGGGCCAGCGTATCCTCTAGTACCAATGGCACTCAAAATATTGGCGATGCTGTAGCCAATACTTCAGAACATGCGGATGCGACAACCAATCAACCAGCTCCAACAAACAGCAACACAACTGACGCCGCTTGTGCAGAACCATCATTATCAGCAGGACCAGTGGCTCCCCGTACTGGCGAAACCCGGGGACGTACTTCTAGCACATCGGAATCAGATGTTAATACGGGTGGGTGCGACAGTCGCGGGGCTTCTGGATCAAGCAAACGTCATCGAGCCTGCGATGGGGCTGAAGACAGCTAATCCCTTCTATATATAATTTGTTTTATTCATTCAGTTAGCTTCTGTCTGTGCGTCCATCCATGGACAACGATAAATAAAATAAGTAAATAGAGTATTATGCAAAAGTATTAGCGTTTAGAAAAAGTTATTCTGGCGTCATTTGGTATGGTGGGTTTGCGCCATTTAGGAAGTGTGTTTGCGTTGTGGGCGGGGCGTCATTTGTGCGTGGGCAGGTAAGTTAGATGTATTTTATTGTATTGCTAAAAAACATATATGCTATGTGTCTACTCAAAACTACTATTAATTTATTGATCTGTTTCTTGGTTTGTTCTTGTCTGCCGACGCAAACTGCGCCCGCCAACTACATACGCCAAATACACACACTTTGTTTCTCTTAACGCAAAACACAAGAATTACCTCAATTATCACAAACGCCATTCACTTAACGCGCTAATAGCTTTTTTTTTTTTAAAAAAAAAAAAACAGTACTCACTGCCCAACCGATTTTAGCCATGTTAAACATTTGACTAGTTTGTATATGTAGAAGTAATCTAGCAACATCACCTAGCATATAGCTTTGTCTGGAATTTTTGGGTACTTACCACTGCTCCAAACAAAAAAAAAACAAGATTGCTCAACACACCTGTATTTAGTTTACTTGTGCTATGCTGCCCCTTCTAGATAATCCAGTATTTGCTCCGCAATTTTGCGGAGAAGACTTGGATCAACGTGTAGCTGTGGTATGGCCATGTGGGGATGACCACCTCGACTATGTCTTACAACCAAACAGCGACTAGTATATTTTTCTTTACCGCCGTATACAAGCATATCGCAACATTGATATGTAGTATGTGTTTAAGCACCAGTTTTACTGGCTTTTTTATTTTATTCTTTAACTGCTTAGGTGTCTGACTTTATAAATTTTATTTCCTTTTAGTTGTATTGAAAATACATCTTCCCCTGTCAAGCTATTATAACTTTGGCACACTTATAGTAGCACGCTAGTTGACTCTATTTTAGTGATTGCGCACAAATTAAAGCTCAACAAGATGAAGGTGTCATCGTTTGTCTTTGTTTTTGCTATTTGCGTTGTTAGTGTTTATCCAGGAAGCGCCACAGATGTCATACCTTCGCGTAGTCATGATATTTCCCTGATCCCTGGATTGGCTGATAGAGGGCCAATGGTCTATGAAACATTCAGGATGCCATTAATGTTCCAGAGGAAGGTGGACAAGATAGATCCAGCTAATCCTGTCGCTGCTGCTGCCACCGACCCCAACGAGGCAGCAATGAGGATAAAGTCAAGAGATCTTGTCCCTACAGACCGTCCTGGCATTAGACCTGATCTTCACCGCCATCGTCATTCAGGTAACGGTAGGGATGATGACGATGACGACGATGCTGACGCAGATAACAATGGCGAAGACGAAACCGATTCAAAAGCAAATGCTCGTTCAAAAAACAGTGGCAGTCGTAAGTCTAAGGATGAAAATTCTGACTCGGATGACTCGGACGATAAAGAGGATTCGGATAGCAAGTCGTCAAAAAAGCACAAAGGTGGAGCTGACGACAAGACCAAAAGCAAAAAGAACCAAAATGAAAACGAGAAAAATAATAAGGATAAGACCAAGGACAAGAATAAGGATAAAGATAACGGCAAAAATACAGACAAAGACTCAAAGTCATCCAAGAGCGGCAAGAAAGCACACATTGGTCTTGATGGAAAGAAAGTGGATGATGAGGATTCTGAGAAATCCGAGGCAATACGTAAAAATAATCTTCGTGTCCAGCATGTAAAGGCTAGACAGCGTAAATGGCGCACAGGGAAACCAAAGTACAATTATCGCCAAGCTTTAGCAGGATGGAAGGAGGTTGGGCCAATGTACTACTACAAAGGTAAATACGCAAACAGCGCCAATGCCCTGCATAGTATAGCTCCTTTCATAATGGCCGCTGTTTTATCCGCTTCATCTGCTTTTCTGGCTTTCTAGTTACTAACTTTAAAATATACTGGATGCAAGTATCATGTTGAAAAAGAAGAAAAAAAAAAGTACGCAATTAAATAATGTGATTATGATGTCTATAGCAAAATGTGATAGTGACTTAATGACATGTCGTTATGATCAGAGTTTGTGTTGGAATTGCTAAAGTGGAAAGCGCCGTAGATACTCGCCAGATTCCAGGTCTACTATTTGTACAGTTATCTGTTCACTGGGATATAAATGTCCTGAATATGTTGTTGCAAACTGATTCGGATCCCTAACTATACTTGACGCCTCAAACGTAGAACTATTCTGGGAGGGACAGTATAGAGGGCTTTGTTCTACTCGCTCTAGCAGCGAAGGCAATGTTATGCTTGAACTGGCAAGGCATTCACGAACTGCTGGTGTATCAAATGGTGACCAGCTATTGTCCAAGATAACATTGCTTTCTCTGACATTGTTATTGTCAACTTTAACTACAGACGGGGCATTTGGAAGAGTGGTTGATACTGAAGCTAATATTTCCTGGGCTGGGGTAGATGTTAATACTGGAGTAAGAGATGTAGATAATACAGAGCCTGAGATAACATTTGGCGGACAACGCGAGGCAATGGTTGCATTGGTGTTTAGTAAAGAATCTTGGCTGTGTTCATACGGATGATGCGTGCAATACGACATTGTAAGGGTACTAGAACCCCGTAGCGTAAATGGCCGTCGCCGGTTTGCACGAAGGGATCGTCCCATTGCGCGCAATAATACTTTATGCATGGATATTCTATAAACTAAATAGCAGTGGAATGAGTGTACACATATGCAAAGAAAGAAGATGGAAAGACAGTTAAGGATACTGGTGGCGCTAAAAGTGCGAAAAGTTGCTTTTTTGTTACTCTGGCAAAAAAGGAAAGCTCATCCAACAAGCACGGCGGCTTGTGTAGCCCGATTTCCGATAGTTAGGATTTTGGCTTTTGATTGCCCCGTCTTTTGCAGTGCAATGCAGGGAAATCGTTTGAGGGAACCGACGTTACATGATGGCAAAGATAAGGTTGACAAGGAGTGATGCATTTTCAAGCCGCACCTGTAAGAGCTCAAGTTACAGCCGTCTTAGTAGGGCCCCTTCTATCAAGAAAATATTAATTAAAAAAAGTCTAAGAGGTGTATGTACCAGAAAAAAAAAAGAGATTGCAAGCATGAATTATTGTTTCAAGAAACGATGTGGCGAATGTAGTAGTAGGGCAGACCATAGACACCAAACCCATTTGCCTTGGCAAGCTTTGCAAACCCCTCAGTCTCTACTTGGTGCTCAAACAGCCAGGTGGGGAATACAACTCCCGAACGATGTACGTCTGCCTTTACCAATGTAAAAGTACCACCGACACCATCCAAAGGCACAATTGTGTCATTTTCGGAAAAATCGTCCAGATATCGACGGTGTGTTATTAGTGATTTGTATCCTTCAAGCAAAAACACATCCTTGTCAAGCTTGGCAATTGTCTCGCGGCTCTTTTTTGTTTCTTGCCAGGCATTACGATCATAAACAATGTGTTTCCAGCGATTGCTTGCCTTGCGCTTGCGCAGAAGGCAATTGGGTACTATGATGTCTTTATCGTATGCCATGAGATCGCGTAATATCGTTGTAGGATAATGTTCGAGATCGCCATCCATCCACAGCACCCACTGTTCATTCTCTAAAGCACGAGTCCACAGGTAGTTGCGTGCGCGAGCCATCACGGTTCGCCGCTCCTTCTGCTTGTGTCGCAAGTGTCGCTGACCACGAGGTAAGCTATAGAAAAAGTCCTGTCGGTAAATATCAAAGCGCCGAAAACGCATTTCCTTCGGACCCTGCTCTTGATACCACCGCTGCGATTCTAATAGCATATTTTGCGTCGCATCAATAGAGTCAGATACCAAGAACGCAATTGATATGCGATCCCGAGGATAGTCGAGTTTATCCAGCAGTGAGAAGTATCGGGCAAGGTGTTTGGCATTGTTCTTGACTGGGGTCAGAATTAACACAGAATCAGGCACTGGCTCGACGGTCTGGTTTATAACATTCTTGTCATTCCCCGATACTTGCCGCAAACTTTCAGAAGAAAACCATGGTATGCTGTTCTGTGTTGCTGCTGGTAACAATGAGGGGATTGTTTTTGCCTTGGGACTGTAGCTATGTCCCAGAACTTCGACAACGCCCACGCTACTATGCATGTACGGCTCTACAAGTGGTTCTTTTGACGATATTCTATCAGACATAGGCGAGAATACAACATCATCCGATCTCTGATCTAGTGCTTTTAGTTTCGCCTCCAAATCTGCGTTAGCTTCGTAGTCAAGTAGACGACATAAAAATACGGTGCAGACAAGGATAGCTGCTATAAAAGCAAGAAGTATGTTTTCCCTACGCGTAAGTCTACATATCAGCCGGCATAATATGAATATTAGTAGCAAAACCAAGTCAATGCCCGCATTCTTATAGTACAATGGTACTCCTGTTGCCCATCTGCATGGACAATATTTGTTATTTTCACAGCCGTTATGCATTTACTTACCTTCGACTAAAGCTCGCCAAGGAAAAAGCCCTCATGCTTGTTTTCTTGTCCATGGCTTGAAAAACTTTATTTTATTGTACTGTATTATGTTTTTAGTCAATTTTATTAGCCAAGATGATATGACAAATTGCTTTGGTAGCTCAATCCAAGGCAGAGTGATGTGCCCAATACAATGAAAAAAAAATACATGCCTCCGGTCCCCTCTTCCCCGCAAGGTTGTATGGGTAGAACAAGTCACTTAAATATAGCCACAAATGCTGCCCTCCCTATATTACTGCGATGTATTCTGCCTTCTTCCTATTCTAGGAGCAGACAGTTTTATAATATAACATAAAGTGCAGCGTCAAAGTTAGAGCACAAAAAAATAGAGTACAAAAAATGCCACAATCCTGGATAGTTATCGGCCAATGTGTAAAGTTGATTATTTCCTGATGAACCGCACCCTATATATAATCTGTATAAAATTCTTATTAGCATTTACCTGATTGACAAATCATGTTCAACGCTTTGCCGAATTGTTAAATGCGCAATACTCGAGAAAAGTTGGTCACTTTGTATATATTTGGCTAGCTTGTATAAAAGTAAACTTAAGCAACATTTCCCAATGTATAGCTTAGTCTGAATATTTTAGAATTATATTAAAAATTACCTGAGATATAATAAACGTATTGTAATGTAGGAAATACAAAATAACAGAGCGGAACCAGCTTCAATATCCAAAGGCTACAGGGTTCATAATAGGCTTTATCTGAAGATCAGGTGCGGCTACAAATCTCATAACGGTAACATGCCAAAAAAAAATACTGTAGACTTTTCTACCCAGCTGAAAGCCAGCCGAGTAAGCCCAAAGAGTTGCAAACCTCAAACATTTAGTTGTGAAATAATAAGCGACTTGATGGTAGCGCGGTAGCTTTGGCATATTTTGTCCTTTTACTGTTATTATGTTATTAATTAGACTTTAAGATTCTTTGATATATAGTTGCAATAAAACGCGAAGAGAGAAAATAACATCATTTCTAGAGCTGAATATGGCACCAGTAAATAGTAAGAAAAGAATACCAAGATGAGAGTTAAAGAAAAGTTATCTAGTTGTAACCGCTGGCAAAAGCAGATATTGTTATTAGCCAGGAGGAAGAGTTAATGTGTGCGGAGAAAGAAGAAATGAGATCAAAAGTATACATGGTCATTGCGAGCAAAACTAATTTAAAAAGGTTTTCTATAAACTCTAAACCGCTGCTTTAAGCAAAGATGTGGCGAATGTAGTAGTAGGGCAAACCATAGACACCAAACCCATTTGCCTTGGCAAGCTTTGCGAATCCCTCAGTCTCTACCTGGTGCTCAAACAGCCAGATGGGGAACACAACTCCCGAACGATGTACGTCTGCCTTTACCAATGTAAAAGTGCCACCGACACCATCCAGAGGCACAATTGTATCATTTTCGGAAAAATCGTCCAGATATCGACGGTGTGTTATTAGTGACTTGTATCCTTCAAGCAAAAACACATCCTTGTCAAGCTTGGCAATTGTCTCGCGGCTCTTTTCTGTTTCTTGCCAGACATTGCGATCGTACACAATTTCATCCCAGCGACCGTTTATCTTGCCCCTACGCAACAGACAATTAGGTACTATAATGTCTTTATCGTATGCCATGAGATCGCGTAATATCGTTGTAGGATAATGTTCGAGATCACCATCCATCCACAACACCCACTGTTCGTTCTCTAAAGCACGAGTCCACAGGTAGTTGCGTGCGCGAGCAATTACAGTTCGCCGCTCCTGTTGCCTGTTTCGAGAGTGCCGCTGACCACGAGGTAAGTTATAGAAAAAGTCCTGTCGGTAAATATCAAAGCGCCGAAAACGCATTTCCTTTGGACCCTGCTCTTGATACCACCGCTGTGATTCTAATAGCATATTTTGCGTTGCATCAATAGAGTCAGATACCAAGAACGCAATTGATATGCGATCCCGAGGATATTCGAGTTTATCCAGCAATGAGAAGTATCGGGCAAGG
Organism: Coemansia reversa NRRL 1564; assembly: GCA_002705745.1. Lineage (NCBI taxonomy): Eukaryota > Fungi > Kickxellomycota > Kickxellomycetes > Kickxellales > Kickxellaceae > Coemansia > Coemansia reversa. The sequence goes on from KZ303499.1 coordinate 242,232, forward strand.
TGTTTGGCATTGTTCTTGACTGGGGTCAGAATTAACACAGAATCTGGTACTGCCTCAACGGTTTGGTTTATAACATTCTTGTTATTCTCCAATATTCGCTTTGTGCTTTCAGAAGAAAACAATGGTATGTTGTTCTGTTTTGCTGCTGGTAGTCCCGAGTACAATTCCTTTGCGTTGTGTTCGTATCTGTGTCCTAGCACTTCGATAAAGCCCATACCATTATTCACGTATGGCTCTACAAGTGGTTCTTTTGACGATATTTTATCAGACATAGGCGAGGATATAACATTGTCTGATCTCTGAACTGGAGGTTCTAATTGTGCTTTCAACTGTGGGATAAAGTCATAGCCAAGCAGATGATATAAACAAAAAGTGCATATAAAGATAGATGTTATAGAAGCAAGAAGTATGCCTTTTGAGCGCGTAAATCTACATATAAACTGGAATAACAGATGCAGAATATGAATATTAGCAGCCAACCCAAGTCAACGCTCGCATTATTAAAGTGCATTGCTGCACCGAATGTTCACCTGCTTGCTAAGGACTAAAGTTATTTATAGCACATGCAGTTACTTACCTTCGTCCAAGTGCAGCTAAATAAGTGGATTTCATACTTATTAAAGTCAATATTTATATTAATGGAATTTTTTTCTAAAGAATAAACGAATAAAGGAAAGATGGATGCTTCAAAGTTTAAAACGGACTGTTAGAAAAAATTTGTGGGCGATCAATTGAAAGAGATCATGGATTCATTGTAGTGTGCAAATAGAACTACTGGTTTACAAAGATACATATCAGTCAGTGTTCAAAGGCAACTTTACCCTTTATTGGCTCTCTATAAATAATAAGTGCAGTTAAAATCCACAAAACGGGGGGGGGCGTGCCGAATGAAAATCCGGTGGGCTCTCTTGACTGGATATTAGCCGAGGGTGCTCTGAGAGTTACAAAACCCGATCATCCGGTTAAAGAGGAAAAATAAGCAGTGCAAAGCACCTAGTTTGCAGCCATAAGATGCGCGATATTCACTATCGGCTTAAATTAGTAACATGCATAGTTATTTGTAGAGCATTATTTGTTTTGTGTGCGCTTGTATTGCTGAACCCCAGATTGCAACAAACAATCAACTTTATCTTGTCTGATCTTCTCAAACATAAACATTATTGCGTAAGGAATTAAATATTTAACTGTGCATGGGCATTAGGGACCTCTATCGTGCGTGTACTTGTCTGCAGGCAAACCTTTTCAGTATAAATGGACGTCGTGCTTGGGATTTCTCACTGCGACACCACAGCACGCAGATACCTGAGAGTAGTAGACTGAGCCGGATGTTGCTACCTACTAAGAAGGCTGCTCGAAGCGTGCAGAAAACCAACAATAAGTCTGCAGAGGGAAAAGCGCAGTATACTACCACGGATGTTTTGACAAAGGCTGGCTACATCTTTCAGTCATCCGTCGGAATTTACACACTAATGCCTATGGCGCAGCGTGTGCTTTCAAAGATAATCCGCATAGTCGATGAGGAGATGCAGCGGGTTGGTGGACAAAAGCTTCAGATGCCCACGCTATTGACACCAGAGCATTGGATCAAGACTGGACGGTGGGAGTCAACAGGGGCCGAGCTTTTCTCTTTTAAGGATCGTAAAGATGCGACGATGATTCTTGCACCTACACACGAGGAGGAGATTACTGCCACAGTCAAGGATATGGTGAGAGGGTACCGGCAACTTCCCCTTCGCCTGTACCAGACCACACGCAAGTTTCGTGATGAAGCACGTGCACGTAGTGGGTTGCTGCGTGCGCGCGAATTTATTATGAAAGACCTCTACTCATTTGATATGACAAAGGAGCAGGCCATTGCGACATTTGAGGCTATGGAGTATGCATATCGGAGATGCTTTGACCGCATTGGTGTGCCGTACGTGGTAGCCGAGGCCGACTCTGGTAATATTGGCGGATCACTGTCGAAAGAGTTCCACTTTATTAGTAAGGCAGGAGAGGATACCGTGCTGAAATGTCATGGCTGTGGATATGTGGCTAATGAGGAGCGTGCAAGAAGCACGGTTTGTATTAACGACGGCGTGGATGTGTACGATATGGTGGCCAAAGAAGGAAATCAAGTCCTGGGTAAATACAGAGTGGCTGTGCCTGCGGGGCACGAGGTGAGCGTGCTGAAGATTAGGCAAGCATTGGCCATTGGAATGCGCGCGAGACTCGAAATTACCTTGTCAGGTACACATAGCGTCGACCGTGTACCTGAGGTGTTTCAGAAGATGGCTACAGAATTGTACTCTACTAGTGATATTACGTGCTACATCGATCGCCATAGCTGGAAGCAGATGATGGCCAATCAGTCTTTGGAGACTTTTGACGGTTATGCCAATAGCAAAGGTCCAGTTCTGGGGGATTGGCATGTAGCAAAGCCGGGCGATATCTGTGGCAAGTGTGGAGATGGGGTTCTGGAAAGTCAGCGCGCAATTGAGGTCGGGCACATATTCCATCTCGGGGACAAGTACTCGCGGGCGATGGATTTTAAAATTCTCTACAACGGAAGCCGAGATTATGTACAAATGGGGTGCTATGGCATCGGCGTCTCACGGATCCTTCAGGCGGCAGCCGAATGCAGCAACGCCGACGGGCGCGGGTTAAGATGGCCTCTGGCTATTGCACCATATCTAGCTGTCATCGTGCCATTGGATGAGTCTGACAGCGCAACGCTTGATGTGCACGCAGCTCTTACAAATACTTCTATTGATGGAGAGTATATTTTCAAGGACAATGTGGCAGTGGATGACCGCAGTTACCTGAGCGCAGGGTTCCGGCTGTACGACGCGCAGTTGCTAGGGATACCAGTAACTGTGGTTGTAGGAAAACGATTTGTGGATACAGGAGAGGTCGAGGTCCAGCTGCGCGTACCTATGCTAGATCTTCCACAAGAGATTGCCGGCGCAGCAGTCAAGGGTGATGGATATGAACACAAAGCATACATTCATTTCGAAAAGCTCGGTGAGTTCCTTGCGCAGGCGCTTCAGAGTTACCCAGGAATAGAGGGGATGATCGGAAGTTAAGATGTAGCAGTTATTTGTTCAGCGCTTGTCTAGAAATACTAGAAAGCATATTTTGAAACGTAGATCTTAGCTAAGCGTTTACTCTAACAAAAAAGATTTCAGTGCGGGTGCACTTGCTCATACGCTAATGAATAATGAACAATTATTAGCACATGGAGTAACGCAGCGGACGCGGTGGAGAAGAAAATGTTCAACGCCCGGCATGTGTCACGTGATAGCTAATGAGATAGCCGATGCGCTTAGATGAAGCACAATCGCGCACGGCTGGTTGACGGTAAGACGCGCCTGTAGAGTGGGTCAGCAGACACAGACCAGGCTTTGGCCACGCGATCGGGGGACATCTGACTGCTCAAACGCAATCCCTGAACCACAGATTTGTGTTCGTGAGAGGCCTGACCACAACGATCCGTGAAAAAAGAGATGGCCAAAAAGTTGCTATGCTGTCCAAGGCATAGTTAGGTGCGCCAGTCATCCCACATCTGGCAACTGTATCGAACCATATGATCTGTGTAGCGTGTTTTCTGGCGCGACTGAGTCTCTTCAATTACTCCCGAGAAAAAGAGCGCAAGACTCGGCCGAGGCAGAACAGAATCCCACGTTAGGGCTAAAGCGAGACTTGAAATAGGGGTGCTGTGTGGATCGGCCCGATGTCTCGTGAGAAACAGCAAAAAAAAAAAAAGCCTTGGTTGCGCAGTGACGATGGGGTAGGGGAAGAAAGACATGGAGCGCCCGTACCCACCCATCAGCACACCCTCTCTCCTGAAAGAGCCTGTTTGACCTTTGCAAGTTTTTTTTTTTTTTTTTTCTGTGAAACTTGCTCCTCTCCTCTGTCTCCTAATTTCGACGTTTAATCTACCATAGCTATTATTTAATTTTACTTCTCTTTCTCAAAACGATAGAGTGCGTTTCTACTCTTGCACCCGTATTATCGAGTAGCACTCTGACAGGGGGGTTTTTTTTTATACATTTGTGAGTCTAGAGCGCACCTTAATATTTCTTTTATATTTTCACAGACTACTTTTATTCTAGCGTCGGCGCACTGCCTCAAACACACAAGTGTCACTTCTGTTTTCTAAATAAGCCTGGCGTACGAGTGGTTAAAGGCAAACCACCAAGCAGGGAGGTTTTGCGTTGCTTTCTGTGATTACGCGGCATGAATGTCCGTGGCCTCGAACGGGCCGGCGCCGCTGGTGCGTCTGGCGACAGTGGCAGCGATAGCGACGTCCGTAGGCTTTCTCTGGTGTCATCTGCTCCTGACAGAACACAACACAGTGGCGAAAGACAAAACAAAAGGTAGCGGTGAGAGATATGACCAGCACGTGTGCATGCCTTATTTTTGGCTGAACTGCCCTTTTTGCTCTGGCTTTCCAGTATTGCCGAATAACGATAGCACGTATACTAACAACGTCTCCGTTTGGTATACTACATGCTCTGTTTATGTATATCCAATCAAACTCCGAGAGGATTTCCTTTAGACGGCCCGGCACACCACAACAGCCTGTCCTTTTCAGGCACGGAGCCACTGGCAATAACAACAACAGCAACGCGGTGAGGACGCGCGCTGCAGCTCAGGTATGTATTTTATTGCTGCATCTCATTTCCTACATCCTTCGCGGGCGCCTGCTTCAGGCTACATATTCCTGCACCTTCTTCCTGTATCTCCTCCAATTGCAGCAAGTTAGTCTTGCATTCATGCATCAGCAGATGCTTCATTTCTTCCTCTGCGGCACGTATATGGACTGCTATTGACCCCTGCAAATCTCCCCAACAGAGCGGATGCATATCTTAAGTTCGAAGGACCGCCTGTGCTACTCAGCGAAGCTCAGGGCTTCAGAGTAGCTTTTGTGAACACAACATCAGAATTGGTTCTGGATAGCAGGTGGAGCTAGTATATTTGTATTTATTTATCCGTTTATTGGCTCTCCGCATTCAACAGAATTCAAGTCTTTTGCTGCATTTACAGCATTTGACTACTAGTTTAATCTACACCTTACGGGGTATTGTGTCCCGGCGCCTCCTTTTCCTTCAACTACTGTTGCCTCGCCCTATCTGCACTTGTAGCCTGCTTATTTTGCTCTTGGCTACTACATTTATCTTGCAAGGTTTGCATTCAGCTAGCTATAGTGGCTGTCTATTGCCTATTGTTGTAAGCTTGCTTGACTAATTGAAAAAAAAATCTTTCTAAATATGCTTGTGCTGTTCTTGTATTTATTTTTTTTACACAAACATGCAAGCTGTAGAAGCGTTCACTATCTAACCATGCAGTAAAGGCGCTCCCAGTTGCTGAAGACGATGTTCGATCCGCTAAACATGGGCTTGGCACAAGGGGCAAATCTGTTGATCTCGATTCAGGATCAGACTCGGAAGAGCAGGATGGGTTTGTAAAGGTTGACTCATGGAAGCCGCCTTCTGAACCGCTGTTGCCAACATTCAAACCTACTATTCCATCTACCGGCGTCCCCATGCCTTCTACTACCCCATCTACCAAAGGCGCAAGGCCAGTCACCAGATTACGCAACACGCTTAAAGCAACAGCTGGCGCCGAGTCTTTGTCTGAGACTGCACCTGAGAACGTTGCCGCCGTGTCTAATAATTTGAGCACAGCCAGTCCACATGGAATAGAGGGTACCAAGAGGCGGATTGGCATAGCAGGTAGCGACAGTGGGTCTTCATGCTCAGACGAGGAGATCAGCGATGTTCTGGATGAAACAGAAATACAATTGATAGAGGCCATGGAGGATACGCAGATAACCGGCGCAAATAGCAAAGCTGACCTCAACTCTGCGCAGAAGCAACGTCAGGCCTCTACGACCGCTTCTCGCTTGACGCCTGCAGTATCTCTTTCTCGTAAGCCCTTGCGCTGGATAGGTCTTAGCCAGAATACTCCAACTGCTCGCACGAGCTTTACTGACTCGCTAAAGGAGCGTTTTTCGGTTTCTTCAAAACCCAGCAGTGCTGCAGTTAGTCTAACACGCGGGAGCTTCGATACCGACAGCGAGGATAGCAGCGAAGATGGGGTTGATAGCCACATAACGGTTGCTGCAGATGCCCCTTTGGTGGCAGCATCCACGGGAAACGCTTCTACTGAGAGCGTGGGCCTATTTAACGTGAGCGAGCCAGGCGCAAACAACACAGCAACAGCGCGCGCTTTCAAGCCGCCACATCCACAAATGATTGCAGCCGTTGAAAAAAGCAACTCCGCGCAGAACGTAGCCTCGGATAGCAGCAGCAGCAGCGCCAGCAGAAATAGCTCTGTAGATGCAGAGGGCACTTTGCGCTCTACGTCGGTTCCATTAGAAGATGTTGAGTTTGTTGCGCCAGGTGTGGCCAAGGGTACTGCGACCTCACTTTTGCGCCGTGTTCTTGACATTGACGGTCCAGTTGTTCAACAGAAGATGGTCGAGTTTCTGCTAATTGACGGCGTTATGGCTTCGCTTATTGGGTATATTACTCACTGCCAGGGCTCGATTTACTCACCCTCGTCGAGCACGCAGACCGCACCATGCTCGCCGTCGCTGCAGCCAGGAGACAAGGCCGGTCATCCTGTGGAACCCGGAAGCCAATGGTCAGCACGCTCAGAAGGCAACCAGCAGCTGCCAATGGGAGTGCTGCAGGAGTTTGAGCAGCGTCGCCAGCATCGAGAGCGGCTAATGCGCCAGCGCCAGCGGTCATCGAAGCTTACTGAAACTGATTTGCGGCGTGGATTCAATGCTACACACATGCTGTCCAGCCGCGATCACTATGCGCGGCGGGTGGTGGAGGCCAAAATTTCTGTTATAGTTCCGTGTCTGATGGCTGTGTTCCACAAGGACTCGCTAGGCTCTTTCCATCACGCATGCATGCTGCTCGAACACTGCTTTACACTTGCGCCGCTGAAAACTACACGTCTGTTGCTGTACCAGCAAAACCCGCCTTCGCGGTGGTGGTGGCGCTCTGAAAGCGTAGCCAGGGGACATGCGCCGATCTGCGATCTGCTTCCGTACCTGTCGGAACCCTGTGTTCAGCGGCTGTTCTTAAAGGCTGAGTTTGGTGTGTGGACAGGACGGTTGATGGCCAGTCTCAATCTTATGCCCAACGACGCTGTGGTGGTATCCGACGAGCTTAACCGCATTGGCTTGGGCTCTGTCGCTAGCGCGCTTGGATCGTCTCCAGGAGAAGACAGCGCACAAACTCAGGCACAGACTCAGCAGCGCACCAAGGCCATGCAGCTGGTGCGCAATCGATTCCAGCAGCTTAATCGCGGCGGATTTTTTGGACACATTCTCGAGCTTATCGAGGATTCTGATCCCTGCATTTCGGAGAGCATTGCTGAGTTTATGTCGTTTATGATCAACGATTGCTCAGCGTTCTTGGGGTTCAACATCTTGTTCAAACCCATATACGACTCGGAACTGCCTGTGCGTCGGCTAGCGCAGCTTATTATCAATTCACCTTCGCAGCACTTGACACCCCAGGCTAAGGCTGCCATTCGTCTGCTCCACACACTCCTCTCAAAGACTTCGTGTCAGTACGGATTGAGAACGCGCGAGGCCCAGGGCATTCGCGATCAAGAGATAACCCCACGTGGGTCGCAAATTTTGGTGTATGTAGGCCATGCTGCGCGCACGGCGCTAGAGTCGTTTTTGCCTGGCTTATTTGCCACAGTCACTGGTCAGCAGGAGAACACCGACCTAACATCGCGTTCTGCATACAACCGCCGCTCATCGATAGATTCGCTGCAATTGCCAGAGTATGAAGAACCAGATCCCGATATTGACGTTGATTTTACAGAGACCGAGTCGTCTGACGGCGAAGAAGACAATATCAGCAGCAGTGACAATGAGCAGATATTGTCGTCACTTGAGCTTGGGCAGTTTTTCGATGGAAGCTCTGCAGAAGATTCTTTGTCTGGAAATAGTAGTAGCGACGACGACGATGACGTGCGTAACGAAATGGAGCTGCGCGATTCTGCGACGGCGCTGCTACAGGCCACCTACCCAGAATCAATAGCTTCAGGGTCAATATCTTCATCTTTATCACCATCATCGACGCTTTCTGCATCACCGATGGCTGTTGCCAGCAGCACTCCTGAGCGTTTTATTGATTCATGCACTGGCGAGCGGCTTGATTCGGAGGACCTAGGTTTGCTTGTATCGCTTCCAAAACCTGATATTAATCGGCTTAATCTTTTACGGATTTGTATTGAGGTTTTGCGCGAGTCTGAAGATGTGGATGAAATTTTCGGGTGGATAGATTTGCGAGTATGGCGAGCACTAAGCACGTGGTTTCTGAACCACCCACACAATAACATTATCCATATGTCGGTTTATCAGCTTCTGTCCATTATCACCTTGGAGGCGGTGAGACTACGCAAAGCGTATCGGCGACGCGTAGGCGTAGATTTTAGCACAACGCATACTTCGTTAGTGATGAAGAGGGTGGCTGGACTGAGCTATGGCTACCTTGGCAAGACGCCCAATCGAAGCAGTGGATGCCGTGACAGCGGCGCCAGTGGTAGCAACGCCTATCTGGCTGCAGGCATGCATGATGGCGAACCATTAGAGCCGCAAGGAGGGCGGATGGCAAAGCATCGGGTGCTCAGACGGCGTGCGATGGCTGAACATATTCGCCACGACGAGGCATCGAACTGTGACAATGTGCTTACCTATCTGATTGAGCAGCATCAATGGATTGACAAGCTGGTTCGCCGGGCAACATCGCCTAACTTTGACGGTGCGCATGGCTACATTTCACTGATTCTTAATACGCTTCGGATTGCAGTGCAGATTGATCGCAGGCGGTGTACAGGCTCGGCGGTGTCATACAAGTCGGATCCGTTTCAGGCTGCATGTAGAAGCTCCACAGCAGCAACTCAGCAAAGGGGGCCGGCTGCGCCTTCGGGGCGAGCGGACAAAGAGGACACAGTTGATAAATTAGCGGATGAAAAGCAGCAAGACATGGCCAAAGAGATGGAGGATAAGGCTATGCTCTTGGATCTAGAGTATCACGACCCGTCAACTCGCGAGCTTTTATCAGAGTACCCATTATACCGCCTTCAGCGTTGGGAGATCTCGTTGCTTTACTCGCCTGCATTCCGTGCTCATCTACATACTCTGCGCAGGCAGGCGCTACTGATGGCACAAAAGATTGTCGAGTTTAGGCTGTGCGACCAATCGCGCACGGTCATCTCTGCCGAGGGTGGTGATGGGGCTACTGGGATCCAGCGGCCGGTGCCGTTCTTCTCTCCCCAAAAGGTTAAGCCGCCGCTGTTATTTGACAATACAGAGATCAAGAGGAAGCAGCTCCAGATTAACGTTGGGTTGCTGCTAGGAAATAAAAGCACTGCAGGCTCGTCTTCATCTTCGTCACTGAAGATTCCAGCGACAAAGGCACATACACGGGATGCTGTAGGCAAGGGGAAAGCTGGAGAGACACCAAGGTTGATTGACGAGGTTGGAGTAGATGCGAACTCGTTATTCGCACGTATGCTGGGATTCACGGAAGATCTTTCTGAGCCATCATCGCAAGCATCTGGTGGCGACAGAAGCACTAATTTAGAAACCGAGGCAGCAGCAACTACTGCTAGTGCGCAGCCCGGCGGCGAAACTGATGCAGTCACTGATGATGAAGACATTGATGCGTCAAAGCGACGCCGCGATAGCAAGTCTGCTACTGCAAAAACGAGAAAGTCCGGTACAGGCGACTATGGAAAGTCCAACACTTCGCGGCAGAAGAAGTCAAGGCCAGCACCGGGCTCGGCCTCGGTTTCGGGTCTGTTTGATGAGCTGACGCTGGATACAGTAGCAGATGCTTCGGAGGTTATCAGCACCGCGCTGGCTAACGAAGGCAACTCCGATAATCCTGCAGCGACGGCTGGTGGCCGACATAGTCAGAGTGTTAGACAGCGCAAAAAACTAGCCACTGCGTCTGGCTCTGTCCGCCGTCGTCGTGCACGTCTCCACCATCGCACGTCAAGCTCAAGCATAGGCAGTACAGCAGCTGCACAGCAGCCGGCAGCTGCGGCAGCTGCTGCTATAGTTGCTTCCACAACATCTACGCAACGGTCTAAGGTATTGCCAGCGGACACGCCTGTGGCTGGCCTTGGTTCGACTATGCAGTCGCTAGACCTTGAGCAATAATGCTTAAGCACGATGATTTTTATTTTTCTGATTCACGTATCTTTTATTAGAACAACTGAGGCGACACTTCCTGTTAAACAAAGATCTATGTTGCTGTTACACAGTCGGAGGCGTGGGAGTAGGAGTGGTAGCAAGTGCGGTTTCTTTGTTTGCCTTCTTCTTGTTATGGAAGGCAATGTTTGCATGGATTAGGCCACCCAGCACATCAAGCTTGAGACCATCGTTAAGGTCCAAATCGACGATTCCAGGGATGAAGAATGCAGAAACTGCGGAGGATACACTTCCTAGAATAGCGATGACACTTGCAATGTTGAGCTTCATGTTACTAGTTACTTTTTTTTTGTTGGTCCAATATATTCTTTTAGGATATGAAAATGTAAGATAATTAAGAAACGGCCAAACGAAAGCAAGCTTATAAGGATGTAACTTTTAACAATGTAATATATCCTATGTTACCATACATCTTCTTTTCTTGACGCAGCATTGCTACTGCTCAAAGGCGTATTTAAAATTACGCAGCTACTCATTGTAAAACTGAGATTGGCATGTATGGTTATATTTGAACGGCAAGATTAAACCGAAGTCATGTGAATGAAGAACAGCAGTCGTGGTTGTTCTCAGTGCTAATGTTAAAAAAAAAGTATCTTCAATTGGAATGTGTGTATTTTACATATGTTGAATGGTTTTGATTGAGCTCTAGCGTGGCTGATAGAGGCGTATTTAAACTTGAAGCAGCAGGGAAAAAAAAATAGACACACTGCCTAGAATTGGCGCAGCAGGCTTTGGTGTCGGGGTGGGAGACATACTTAACAATACACCTATTGATGAACACGCCATTAAAATTAGCAATGTTGAGCTGAATAAATCTGCTACTAGTCCTAAAACCACATCAGACATATTCACCAATTGCAGATGGCACAATCCCACCGATATATTGAGACAGGTAACTGTCTATATCGCAAGGCCATATAATCCAATTTAATTGAAATTTGTAAGATATTGTGCATTTACTTATTTTACCTAGCAGTCTCTATGAAAGATCGGACAGCTGAAGAAAAAAAAAAAATGCGTCAAAAATATTATATATGAAAGGATACTCGTGAACAGATCAGTTACAAAAAAAAAAAAAAGTAAAAGTAAAAATACCGTATAGCGTTCTTATAAACACAACATATCGGCTCTAGTTACTAGCAGTAGATTCACTGCCTGCAGGATTCTGAAGCGGTGGGTATGTAATATCGCCCATCAGGTTAGATATGGAGTCAGGTGTGGGTTCAGTAGGTTTAGTATACACCGAGGACTGTATGGCTGATTGGGGAGCATTAGTGCGGGAAACAGATGTCTGGTTAGTTGCACTCACAGAGCGCCATGGGTCCCATTTGGTGTCGCGAGGTGCAACAGGTGTGCTATGCCTGTCGATATTTCTGCTGCTATTGTCACCATCATGTGGTCCAGGAACAGGCCGAAGCCCTGGAAGCGATGAACGGACAACCTCAGGGCGCGGCTTCTCATTACTGGCGCCGTTATCCGCAAACTCTACAAGTGGACTTGACTCACGACTTTCGCAAGGGGATTGCGACTCGTCACCTGCTTCGCCCGCAAGGCGTGTCTGGCTGAAGCGTGTGGATACAGTTCCCACACTGCCCACGCTGTGCCTCGATGCTGCAGACGCTGCTAGCAAAGAAGGCGCAACACCACCAGATGCATTGGCTTTAGGTGCAACTTTGCTGACACTGCTGTTGCTGTTGCTACTAGGTCCGCCAAACACGCCTTGGGAGCGAGACTTAAGCTGCACACCCCAAGTTGCAGCACCAGCATTAGGACTAGTATCCACAGCATCGTTGGTAGATTCAGTAGAAAGCGAAGGATTGGTAGCAACAAAAGGTGGTGGAGCAGGGGCATCTGGACGCACAGAAGCAAATGCATCACGGAAACCCTGTTCGTCAGTGAAAGCATCCAGCCGCGTCGTATTGCTGGCAGCAAAACGTGATGGTAACGAGCGTGCAGGCGCAGCAGGGACATAGTTTACAACAGTATCTACTGGCTTTGCATCTGCCCGCTGGGCCTGACCACTGCGGATAGTAGCAGCAACAGCAACCAGCGTGCAATCGCGGGGAGAAAATAGTGAAAGACGGTGCGTAATGCGATAGCCCAACTCCTGGATCTGCGCCAGTGTTGCCGCGCCGGCAGTGGAGTAGATCATGCGAAGCCGAGGTGGTGACGCTTCAGGGCATGAGTAGACAAAGATACGGCTACCTGGCGTACGCATGATGTAGAAGCGAGGCTCTACAGCGTTTGGCTTAAACTCCTCTGTTGATGTAAAAGAGCGCGCGCTCGTAACACATGTGTTTGCTTCGACTTCCAGCTCTACCACAGTGATGCCGACATTAGCTGCAAAGTCGCTGAGCGCCGCCTTTGCTGCAGTCGATAATGGAAGCGTGACAGTATGAAACCCTCCTGTCACTGCTGCTGTGGTTTCCTTGACCCCTGCTATGTTGGCATGATGGTTCTCCACAGCGCCTCCCTTTTCAGCTGCATCTGGTGCCCGCAGCCGTGTTTGCATCCTTGCCATCTGCTCGGAGCGCGCTGCATCCTCTTGCTGTAGCATATCCACGTGTTCTAGTTCAGATCCTGACATTGCTAGTCGCGGATCCATCTTGCGCACAAATGTACCACCTTGTGAGCGTTTCTGTGTCAACATCTGCGGTTTGGCCCCTATCACCGGGGGACTGCTGCGGTATTCAGTCACTTCCTCGCGATGTTCATGCCGTTCGCGAGCCACTGTAGTGCTTTGGGTCTGCGTGAACGTGCGCGTAATATGAAGCCCGGCTGGCTTGGGCGCAACTCCCGGAGCCTCTGCTGGAGTGCTCCTCACCATCGTGCTTGCGGGGTCAGAAATTGGCGGTGCAGGTGTTTCTGTTCCAGCGATTGCTGCGACTGATTCCTTCTCAACGTCCCCGCCAAGAACCTCGTCGACTGTAGTAAACTGTAGAGTTCCAGCAATGCATGCCTCGCCGACTGCTTCCTTCAGGCTTGACTGCGACGATGCGTACACCATACGGTTGCTTACGCCTACTTTACCCTCAGGCATCCAAGTAGCCACGTACCACGAGCTCGCATCAGCACGCAGCAAAAAGAACGCTGGTGTGTTGTCCAGGTATTCCTCAAGCTGTGTCAGGTCGCCGTTTGCAGGACCATTCTTTCGTGCAGTTTCCTTTAGATCGTCACCGCGAATTTGAACCCGGACCACAGCCACATGGGCGTGTTCACCTGCACGCGACTCGTCCAGGAACTGCTTGAGCTCGCGCGTGGCTATAAAGCACCAATTGTCGGAGATGTATTTAGTTTGCCACAACCATCTGTACTGAATTGGCCGGGCACTTTGGAAAGGAAAAAAAACACCTGTTGCTTACCAGATATCCCACTCGGTAGCGACATTGCTGCTTCTATTTGCTAATGCTGACTTGCTTTTTTTTTTTTTTTTTTGCTACTCTGTGCGCCTGGCGTCTCTAAGGAGGAGGGATTTTATTACACGTCTATTTGAAGCAAGACCAGAAAAAAGACCGCTGCTGTCCTGCAAGTTTCACAAAGCATGTCCCACCCATTATCGTATTAATCTGACATTCGACTGATCGATCACTACTGCGACAGCGTGGCTTGCAACAAATAAAAGCCAGGGCGCGGGCGGCGTCTGAAATCTGTTCGCCGAAGCTGATGCCTTTGCCTTCTCCACAGCATATTTTGTTTATTGATTTTTCTCTTTAAGGTCTGCTCTAGACCTCATAGTACTAGTAAAGGGATGTCTGCGCAGGTAGCTGGCGGTGCACGGCACATGATACTAGCTATGCTGCTGTGTCTTTTAGGCGTTGCTTGGGCCGACGATACACACAAGATATCCACAGAAGATGGTGGTCTGGCGCTCAATGATCACGGTGCCCTGGTGGCCAGTGGAATTGTAGCAGGCATTGTACTGATTGTGATTGGGTTCTTCTTCAACTACTTTGGATATCGGCTAGTTAAGGTGCTGATATTTCTTGCTGGATTCTGCGTGGTCGGCGGGCTGGTGCTCTACGCTGAATACAGCATTCGGGCGCCGCTCGAGGACGAGAAAGGACGACAGCTCTGGTACCTGGCAATAGCTGCTATTTTGGGTGTTGTTGCTGGTGGGATTCTCTTGTTCCTCTACAAGGTTGGCGTGGCCTTTGTTGGGGCGCTGGGAGGTTTTGCGCTGGCATCATGGATTCTGTCAATGAGGTCTGGTGGCGTCATACATTCCGATATCGGTAGGATTCTGTTTATTGTTGGACTTGTTATTGTCGGCATAGTGGCGGCACTGTTTCTTCAGCGACCAGCAATAATTGTTGCATCATCCATTTGGGGCTCCTACATGTTGTTTGTTGGAATTGATTGCTTTGCACGAACCGGTTTCCAATTCACTGCACTAACTTTCCTGAACACGCCTGGAGCTGTGTACGAAGCATCGCCAAAGGTATATGCGATGATTGCCTGTATGGCACTATCTGCGCTTCTAGGAATTCTCATGCAGTTCCGGCTTACTCGCAAGCCAAAGTCAGCATTTATTCCACTCTAGGATTTATTTTCCATTTCTGATTCTCGCATATCGAGTTTCAGGGAACACCATGTATAAAGACAAGCATATGCAGCCGAGTTACAGTTTGAGAATGCATTAAGCAATGAAAGAAGCTACCATGGGCGTTTAAGACATAAAGTCAATAAGTGATCCACCATTGGTGTTTGACTTTTTGTCGGGGTCTGGTGAGGATCCCCAGCTGGTAGTGCGCGAGTCATTTGGTGCTGCCCGCGACACCGATGCCGTGGCGCTCGAGTGAGCTGGCTGGTTAGCACGGCTGGCATTTTTTGCAGCCGTCAGCAAGTTAGAAAAGTCAAACATATCGTTCTGCTTGTCAACTGCTTTGCCTGTGCGCGCCTGCTGCGAATTTGTCGGGAGTGAAGGATTCGTCATTGGCTGGGCCCGCGTCCATGATGTATTACTGGATGCACCAGACAGCGGCACTGACAGCCCTGGTGTGTTCATTCCTTGTGATATCAATGCTGGTGCGATGTCAGCCGTCGTTGTTGGTGTTGTGGGTAATGTGGGCCCGAGTGTTTGGAAGTTAAGCCCAGCCAGGTCATCCAGTGGACTTAAGGGTGGTTCGGACGGCTTGTGCTGCTGTGATGCCTCACCGCCCTCGGCTGCCGCATTGTCATCCCAACTAATCAGCTCACCCTCACCCTGATCCACACCTGGTCCTTGAACTTGATGGTCACTACTCATAACTGCAACGGGGTCTTTAAGGTCTGGTTTGTCACCCCGGTTCAATGCCTTGACAGCAGCCTCAGCATCGGTGATCAGATCGCTGAGATTGATAATCCTAGCAAGTTCTCTCCGCTCCTCCGAGTTCTCGCTACTGCCACCACCTTCAGGGTCTTCATTCTCAGATATCAACTTCTGAAGACGTGTACGACTAGATAAACACTTGGATAGCAGATCCTTCGCAGTCTCATCAAGAGACCTACCAGGCTGTGCCTTCTGCAAAAACTCATATAGCAGCTTTACCTTGCGCTCAACCGTTTGAAGTTCACTTTCCCACTCCTTGTCATAATCCCGACGCTTGGATGACTGCTCGTAACCGGTGATAATCTTCATAAGCTTGTTGGCTTCACGTAGATCGCGTGGAGTTGCGCGTCGCAGTAGTTCCTGCAGTTTGGCCTGCATGGCCTCCATGTCCTCCTTTTCCAGTTCCTCGCGCGTCCTCAACGAATCCTCAGGCTCAAGTACCACGGCCACATTATTTGAATCAATCTTGGGAAAGCGCCAGCCTTTGCGACACAGCAGTGTGTACATGTCGTTGATGCGCAAAAGATCCTCTCGGTAGCGCGAGCGCTGACACAGGGTGACGCGCCATTCTTGCAACATCTCCAGGATGCGGTAGTGTACCTGGTTAGGCATGGATGGCTGGTACTCGGGAAAGCGACGAAACAGCTCGTTGAGAAACTCGCGACTGCCTATCTGGTAGTGAACTGAGTGACCACAGTTTTTGACAAGGTTGTCCAGCAACGACAGCGCTAGTCGTGCTTGCGTGTTGGACCGGCCATTGATATAGGGGAGCAGCGCATGTACTGCATCGTGCGGGTAGTTACCCTTTTTCCTATTGACCAGCTCACAAATGTCTAGATTGAGTGCCAGGTCGGGCTCATCCCGGTTGGGACTCACAGCCTGGTCGACTAGGTTCTGCAGACGCGAGGGCGGTTTGAAAAGGTCATCAAATGCAGACTGGAGATTAAAGGACATATCCAAGACATTCAGGATTATATAAATGAGAGAAAAGTAAATAAATATGGAAAAAAAAAGAAGGAAATGTGTGTGTGTGTGTGGACCCTCCGCAGGTGTCACAAAAAAAGCCTGGAAAACACACCTGGGCAGCAACAGATGTGGGTAAGCAACTTGGCCGCAGGATCTACGATTGTTCTATCGCTTTCGAATACCAATATCGAAAGTGCAGTTTCGCCTGGCAACAGCCAGAGCGCGTGCAGCGGCAAGCAGCTCGTGCGTCTGTATGTCGAGTTCGGCAACAAGCACATTGGCGTAGCCGTTGCGGCGCTCAACCTCCTGTGAGCGATCGCTGACGGTGGTGAGCAGCAGCTGTGTTACATCACACACCTTTTGCTCAAAGTCACTGGTCATTTTAGAAGGTGGAGGCGGAGGCGGCATAGCAGGTGCAATAGGAAAAGAAAGAATTTAAGAGAAACAACAGTAGTGTTTTACTAGCACAGCCAAGTCTCAGAAAGGGATCTCCTGAGCAAAAAGGCGTTTGGAACATCAATGTAGTCGGAGTTGCCAGGACAGTCACGGCTCGGGGTCACATGCGAGCCCACGCCAGCACGCACGTGACATAAGCCAAAGCAGCACACAAAAGAAAGGAATTTCTCAATCAAAGTTGTCTTCTTTCCTGTATTCTCTTTCATGACAGTAACTCTTTCTCTTTTACTTGCACGCGCAACTTTCTGGACTTCACCCGCAATCTACCACCGAGTAATTTGGGATTTTTAAACATAGCGAGACAAAACTCGTATATTCACTTCTGCTTTGCTTATATAATAGGGTAGAAGCGTATAGAGCGGCTGTGTTATCGAAAATTCACGCGTTCAGTCCAAAAAAGGTGTTCCGCAGGTTGTCATCCAAGGAGGACGGTGGCGGCGGGGACAAGGGATTGATCAGAAACATGGCGAGCAAGCAGAAAATTGGCAACTACACAGTGTTGCGGACGATAGGCGTCGGGTCCTTTGGCAAGGTTAAACGTAAGTAGACTGAAAACAAGAGCATCACAGACAGAAAGTACTGCCCCCCTCTACGCCCTCATGTGCACGCTCCAGAGGGGAATGTTAGTCACTTAGTGCACTCCCTCTCAAGTAGCGGCACACGTCGGCATGGTGGTCGGGGATGCACCTTGCTTTGCTACAGGAGTGGCACAGGAGTGGAATTTGATGCGAGAATGGCACCAATTTGTGCATCTCATGGACACTGTCTGCGACGCAACAACAACACGTGCACGGCATGCATAGCGCGGTGTTGAGCAGCAGCGGGTGGCAGCAGGCAGCGCGCGACACGATCGTAATGAGCTGCAGGGGCGGGCATAGCTTCTGCATCAAATAAATACATCTAGAAGTAGAGCAATGAGCATGAAAGAAGGAGGCAAGCACACGCTTACCCGCACACTTGCATGTGAACTTGTTTACTAAGTGGCTCACTCACTCATATACCAACTCACTTACACTCACCTTCCAATAAGAAACATCCCCTTTGACACAAGTAGTTGCGGTGCACGCCCAGACGGGACACAAGGTGGCGCTAAAGATAATTGGCCGCAATAAGCTCGCACATTCAGACATGGTGGGGCGAGTCAATCGCGAGATCCAGTACCTGAAGATGCTACGGCATCCACACATAATCAAGTTGTACGAAGTGATTACGACAGCAACGGACATCATTATGGCGATCGAGTACGCGGGAGGTGAGCTATTCAATTACATTGTGGAGCGCGGGCGGATGAGCGAGGGCGATGCGCGACGGTTCTTTCAGCAGTTAGTTTCGGCGGTGGAGTATTGCCACCGGCGGAACATTGTTCACCGCGATCTGAAGCCGGAGAACGTCCTGCTGGACCCGCACGACAACGTCAAGGTGGCCGACTTTGGGCTATCAAACATTATGAAGGACGGCGAGTTTCTGCAGACGTCGTGTGGGTCGCCCAACTATGCAGCGCCAGAGGTTATCAACGGCAAGCTGTACGCAGGGCCGGAGGTTGACGCGTGGTCGTGTGGCGTAATTCTTTACGTGATGCTGTGCGGGCGACTGCCGTTTGACGACGACCACATTCCTGCGCTGTTCAAGAAGATCACAGCGGGAGTGTTTACCATGCCGGGGTATCTGTCGAGTGGTGCACGAGCGGTGTTAGCAGGACTGCTGCAGGTGGACCCGCTGAAGCGCATGACGTTGGGGCAGGTGCGACAGCACGCCTGGTTTACGATGGATCTGCCAGAGTATCTGCGGCCACTGCCGGCAAGCACGGACATTGAGGGTCTGGAGCGCTTGGACGAAACAATTGTGAGCGCTCTGGAGCAGCAGCTGGAGATGGATCGCCGCTCGCTGGTGGCACAGCTGCGGGAGCAGGGCACAAACCCCGCCAAGGTTGCTTACCAGCTGACGCTGGACAACCGTCACGTGTTGGAACAAAGCCGCAACGCACCCACGCAAGGCATCCGCGACTTTGCGCTGGCGTCGTCGCCGCCGGTTGCACTGCAGGGCGGGTTGCTTGCCGCAGCTTCTGTTGGTGTACACAGCGCCACGTCTGCTACTGAAGACGCTGCACCGTCAGGAATTGGTGTACTAGGATCCAGTCTGCCGCATACTGCTGGATTGGCGCTGGAGTCACAGTTACACCGCATGCGGCTGCGCGGGCCACAGGCGCAGCAGCAGAGCAAGTCCGGCGCAGCCACAACTGCACCGACAGCAAAGCAGGGCACATCCAACGGAACTGCTACTCCGCCTAACTATTTTCGCGCAGCACTGCCGCCGCTGAATGCATCGAGCGGCGCATCTGCGTCGTCGTCCGTCGCGAGCCTGGCGCACGCGTCTCCGAAGACTACAACAACAAGCGGCAACCCCTACAACCACCGTGAGCCCGAGGGCGCTGCAGACAAAAGTGCGGCAGACAGCATTACAAACGGTGGCGCGGCTGATTCTGCCTCGCCAGATGCGACTACAGCAGCTGCACGCAAGCCAACAGTATTGCGTAAGCGCGCCAAGGCCACACGCACGCGCTGGCACTTTGGCATTCGTTCGCGGTCGCCACCGGCGGATGTTATGGCTGAGGTGTACCGCGCGCTACGGCAACTGCAAATGACATGGAAACACTTTACGCCGTTTCACCTACGCGCACGATACGCGCCTGCGAGTGGCCCGGAGGTCAAGATCGACCTACAACTGTTTAAACTGGACTCACGTGACAACTATCTGGTAGATTTTAAGGCCGTGCTGCCGCCGCCGCGTACCGATGCGGGCGACGGCCCTGGATACCGCGCTGGTCTTAGTACGCTGATTTCGCCGCTACCGCCGTTTATCCAGGCTGCGCGCCGCCGCATGTCTGCTGTGGACGCCCCACCGTCGCTTGACAACCAATTTCTGGACGCTGATTACCCCATTCAGTTACCGGCCGAGGTGTCGCAGCCGTCTGCGCCCACCAGCGTTGCTGACTCTGCTGACCGCTCTGATATGCTGCCGCGTCCCGATGCATTGCCTGCGCGTCCCATGCCGCGTCGCGTCCTTGCGTCGGGCGATGACGACATGGCCATTGACACACCGGTCGACGCCATGTCTGTCGGATCAACATCATCTGCGAGCATCCCCAGTCGAGGCGCTACTGGCATTCCCATTCCAAGCTCTGCTGCGCATGCCTCGCCCAGTCGGAGCGCCGCTGGCATTCCTATTCCCACTCCCTCTGCTCAGGCCATGCCTAGCCATAGCGCCGCGGCTGCCAGTCCTAGTAACATGTTTGGCGGCACGCCGCGCAGCCAGGGCCGTCTTCCCGGCAGCTACATGCCTGGTAGTGTTGTCGGCCGCGTGGCGTTGGCCCGCGCTGACGTGTCGCTCACTGCAGACGGCGTGGGAGCCGGCAGTGGTCCTGCGCAGCAGGCGCACGAACGTGTTATCAACATATTCCCGTTTTTTGAGGTATGTTGCCGACTTATAACAGAGCTGGCCGTACCATCCACTACCACCGCATAAACTCTTTGCACGTTTTTAGGCATGTTATTTTTCGATTATTTTTTTTATTGTTGATTTTTTTTTTTTTTGTTTTTGAACATAAGAAAAAGGATTGTGCGTAAGATTTATTGTGGATAGTTGTACCAACGACGATGTCCACTGTCTACCTCATGTTGTTGTACTACTGCATATGATAGTGTAGAGAATTGACAGTCGCGACAGACGTATTCCACTTTTCCCTCAAATAACATGTGCATAGGCATTGTGTAGTAGTTTGGGTCGCACTGCGAGCAACGACAGCGATGCTGCCCTGCTGCTGGCACCACTGCTGCAGCATGTGTATTATGCTGCGCAAGCTTTCCATGTAGCCCCCCGTTTGAACCTTTGTGTTTTGCTGTCATGTTTTCCATCCCTCCGTTTGGTGACAGTGATGAGGTGTTCGATGATCGCCACGAGTCGCCGCCCTCCGACCGCTCATCAGGCGGCCGGGTCTGCACTCTTGTCGACAACGTCTCGTCTAACTCTGCGCTTAAAGTTTCCTTTCTACCGGCTGTATAGTGAATGATACCAGTGATGTACTTTTCGTAGTTTTGTTGTGTTTGTGCGTATGGGAATGAAAAATGGTGGTAGGGCGTAGTTTTGGCGTGCACAAAAAAAAATGTTTGCCCTGAGCCAAAAAAAAGTCAAACCGATGCTTGCACCCTTTTCCTCTCTCTCTGCTATCCTAGTAAATTCTCTACTTCTCGCTTTCCTGTTTTGAGGTTTTGTTACTAGCTAAAACAACCAGTACCAAAAAAATAAATGTCCGTATAACTTCTTTTTTATTCAACTAATATCAATAACAGTAGAAAAGCAAAAAAAAGGTTGTGTCCGGGAGTTGGGAGTTGAATCACTCCTGCACCCTGTTGCTGGGACCCTGTTTTTTCCTGGGTGGGGAAGAGAGGCGCAATGCTATAAACGCATTGTGGAGTTGTCTACGAGCCGAGTCGCAGATGCATAGCCTTCTGACATTGAAAGCCAGTTCCCATCCCGGCTGCGCTCAAATCAAAGCCCCTTTTTGCATGCTGCAAAATGATCTCGTTCTACAAGAAAATCGGCAAGGGATCTGAAACCTGGTAGGATCCTAAAACATGGACAGATCAGTGTCCTTAAATATCAAACTGATAACACTTTAGCTTTTACCAAAAAAAAAAAAAATATCAAACAACAAGATTAGAGCTTGCCGCTGGCTGACGATGGCCTGGGCTTCCAGTGATATTCGCCAACAGATAGCTTGTATCCAGCGCGCTCCGTGGCAAACTCATCAACACCCTTGGGTCCGCGTGAACCATACTTGTAAGGCAGGGGTACCACCTGCTCGCTCTCTATCTGATGCAACAATGGGGTAAAGATGCGCCAGGCCTCGTCCAGTTCGTCGCTACGCACAAAATTCGAGTGGTCGCCATTCAGTACGTCCAAGATAAGCGTGGCATAAGCATCGGGAATCTTTAGATCCTGGTAGCGCTTGTGGTACGACAAATCAAGCTCCGACATGGCCAAGTTAGTCGACAGACCCGGCTCCTTGACGATGGTCTTGATGTACATAGACTCCTTCGGACTGACCTGCAGCACCAGCTCATTGCGTGCCAGCTTTGGGAACAGCGCGTTAGGCATGTCCCTAAATTGAATGCGGATGGTCATCTTTGCCTCGTCCAAGGCTTTGCCGGCTTTGATAACCCAGGGCACACCGCGCCACCGGTCGTTATCGACATGCAAAACACACTGCGCAAAAGTCGCCGTTATAGAGTCCTTGGGCACAGTGTCGTCGTCCTTATATCCGGGCTTGCTGCCGTCGCGAGTGCCGACATATTGCCCAAGCAGTGTGTCCTCAAGTTGGATAGGCAGGATGCGGCGTAGCACCTCAGTCTTGCGGTCGCGAATGTCTTCGGAGCGTAGAGATTTGGGCTGGTTCATGGCCACAATGCTCAGTACCTGGAGCAGATGGTTCTGCATTACATCGCGGATGATGCCAAACTCGTCAAAGTAACCGCCGCGGCCCTCAGTGCCAAAGGGCTCCTTGAACGTAATCTGCACGTTTGAAATGTAGTGGCGGTTCCACACGGCCTCATAGAAAACGTTGGCAAAGCGCAGAGCCAGGATATTCTTCACCATCTCCTTGCCCAGGTAGTGGTCGATGCGGTAAATTTCGTCCTCGTCAAAGAGCGCTCCTATTTTGTGACTCAGCACTCTACTCGAATCAAGGTCGTGACCAAAGGGCTTCTCGATAACCACGCGGTTCGTGCAAGTGCCGTCATAGACGTTCCTACGGACCTGGTCGCCAACAGTGACAAATACCGATGGCGGCAGAGCAAGATAGTAAATGTGCACACGCTCCTCGGCGCTATCACGCTTTCCCATGGCTTGCTCACTGGAGTCGATTTCCTTGCGGAGACGCTGAAAGTCCGCATCCACATCATACTTGCCACTGACGTATGCGCAGATTCCAAGGAAGCGCTGAACGTCGGGCGACTCGGTGTCCTCTTTAAAGTACGAGGTCACCCGCTCCAGAAACTTTGGGCGCTCCATCTGTGTACGAGCGTACCCGATGATGCTGGTGCGCTTTGGCAGCAAACCCTGCTGGAACAGATGGAACAGGGCCGGGTATGTCTTTTTCTTGGCCAGGTCGCCTGATGCGCCGAAGACTACTATAGTTGTTAGCACGTCATGGCGAGCAGCCTCATCAAGCCCTCCGCTAAACGACATTGTTGCTGTTGCTGTGTGCTGGCTGTCTCTTGCTTAAGGTTTTGGCTGTGCTGCCTTTTGCGATAAAATGAATAACTTTTTTTTTAACTCGGATGCTGAGAGTGACCCTTACTGAGTGTGCAAAATGGCCGCTACAGAGCTGTACGTGCAGCAGTTGGCAAGATAAACCAACAACAGTAAAAATGCCTATTTAAGAGCAAAAGATAGAAAAGAGGGAGGAAGTTCAGGAGACAGGAGGAGCAGGAAGGATAGGTTGCTTCTAAGCACAGGAGCAGGTGCGGCACTCACAGCAAAATATCCAGGTCCCAGGGCTGCCCCCGATCCCAAGCGCATTTCTGTGTTTTCAGTGCCTGAGGATGCTGCACGTGCCAAATACGGATTCGCAATTCTCCGGGGAGTGCCAGCAGAGCCGAGCTTTGGCAGTGTTTGCAGGAAATATTGGCCCAATATTATTTGCGCGTTGACCGCCGCAATCACCGCAAATGCCGTCGAAGCTCCGCCACCAACACGCGCATCCTTTGGGGGGGGGCAGCTTCGCGGGCTGAACAGGCTCAATGACGCGCGCCCCAAGGCGGTCCCACCCAGACGGTCTTTCCATATCCGCGTCACAAAATGGGAAGCATAGCCCCAGTGCACTTTGAGGCAGCAGAACTCGCCAAGCCCACTTACCAGCATCCACAGCTGTATCTTCTCAGCACAGCCATCGTACATGGCATCTCGAATAAGCAGCTACTGCTGATTTAAATTGCCTGTTGCTGTTCTCTAGTTGAGTTTGCTTTGCATGTCCCTCACTGCTAAGCACTGCGCATCCTACAGGGGGTAATATTTATTCTGGGCTTAAGCACCTCCCCTACATGCAGACAGCTGTTGTTATTCCTTGGAAGGAGAATCTTCTGCAAACATTCTATGCCGAGCAGTACATGCAACACTGGTTCTGGTGGCAGTCTCGATTACAGGCAACAGATTGTTCAGAAATCTGCAGTGTTGTGGCGGGGGGAGCGGGGGGAGCTGTGGAACCGGGGAGGGAGAGCCGGCACCAGACATTCCGCACAAGCCCAAGCGTGGATCAACCGTGCAGCAAGTCGGCGGCGATTGGCGGGGCACCAGCACCAGCACAAACCGGGTCCCTTTTTTTTCAGTTCGTGGTATTATTGATTTCGACGAAGAAACTCAGCTGACCCCAGGTGGCATGGGCAGTGTTGATTTGCATTTTTTGCGGGCTGCGAAGCCAACAATGCGGTCTGAAACACGCAGCCCAGCGCCCCCTTATTTCTTTCTAGCAGCCCGCAAGCCTCAAATGCCGCCCAGTGCAACCTGATTTTGCAGCTCCGCGCACTTTTCTTTCCACTTCCTAGCATTTAATCCAGCTCCCAGAACAACCTCTGTTTGCCTCTTTGGTCGCCGCAACAAAAACACATAGTCCTTCCCCTCCCTTCCTACCTACATTCCTATTTACTGCGACTATACTTCTATCCTTCCACCTAGCCTACCTCTAAAAATATCGCTTACGCATCACGCCCACCTTCAGTCAAAAACGAAGCTCAGAGCTGAGACATTGGGCTACTCGCACCCGTTGGCAATTGTATAATCATAGCAGCCTGTCTTTCACGATAAAATCAACAACAACTAACGTCAAAGCAATGGAACCCACCCAGCCATTCCCAGCCCTTGTAAGCGCAGAGAACTCGCGCTCAGCGTCGCCGGCATCGGCGCAAGGAAGCGCCGGCAGCGCCTCTCCTCCGAGCAGCAAAAAGGGAACAGCTAAGGCCAGGCATGGCAACAGGCGCCAACAGAGCCGCAACAAGGCGGCCAAGTCAAGCGGCGGCAACCCTGGCGCGCAGGAATCAGGCAGGGCATCGCCATCGAGCAGTAATGGCAGAGGCTGGAAGAAGGGCGTGAAGCCTAAGCCACAGCGTGCCAAGCTTGCAGACGCCTCGTCCCAGTCGGGCGGGTCGGAGACGGGGCGCCCGTCGGGCAGAAGCCCGAGGCGCAGCAAGAAAAGCCCAAAAAACGTGACAGCGCCACAGGGTATGCAGGACAGCGAATCGGCAAGTTCATCGCCAGCGTCGTCGTCGCAGCAGGCAGAGGCGCCGCAGGGCCCGGTCATGCCGATGTTACCAGGACGGGGGGAAGCAGTAGGGACACTTCCGACGCCCATGATAATCACTGGCGAGGATGGGCGTGCGCGGGTGGTGTTTGACACACAAACCGAGAATACGTACGCGCACCAGCCGCGGCGGTCGACGCTGGACAACCATCTTGGACACATGCCCGCGCGTGGATGGACAGGGACCTATGGCGGGCACTTAGGTCTTGGCGCGGGCATGCCGACGCATGCGGCAGCGCGCGTCGGCGGCAGATCGGTGACCACATCCGCCGCAGAACACGCGGGCAGCAGCGGCGCGCCTTCATCGTTTCGCAACCGGTCGATGACGTCTACACAGCTGCGCGCCACGGCGCGGCCATTTGCACCGCAGCACACCGTGCCGCAGCGGCGCAGTCTTTCGTCGGCGGTGGACGGTCTTGCGGTTCCGCTCAGCACGCCGGCGACGTCGGGGGCACGCGGGCGTAGCCAGTCGGCCTCGACGCACGTGAGCATGACTGGGCTGCGCATCTCCATGGCGCAGTCGCAGCCAGGCAACGTCATGGCTCCGCACCTACCGATGGCGGCCCGCGGCGGCCATCTAGCACTGGCGAGCGCCTATTCCAGTGGCGGGTACTTTGCTTCACGCCGCGCGTCAGTGTCTAACGTCGGCCTTGCAGTTGATCCCAGCCACTCTATCCGCATCCCCACCGTAATGTTCCAGCGTCAGAAGCCCGACGTCCCGCCGCCCATTCCTGCCGCCAACACGTCGCTGCCCACACCTACCTCTGCCTCTGCCCCCGACTCCACCGGCGCTGAGCCCGAGCCCGCTGAAACATCCGGCGAGTCCTTGGCCATGCGCCGCTTGCAGGAAATGATTGCATCCATGCGCGCCATGGGCCCGTCCAAGCCCGCTCAGGACCACCAGGATGCCACGCCACCTGCCTCAGCTTCCGCGCCCCCGCCTGCTGCCGCGCACTTGCCGCCAGTTATGCCACCGACGCCTGCCACGCACCCTTCCTCGCGCTTCGACAGCATCCTGGAGGAAGACGAGGACACTGAGCAGGATGAGGCCATCCTCGACGCCGACGACTGCTCGGCCTCTGCACACACCATGGGCCCGCGCGCAAAATCCGCGGCCCTCTACGCCCTGTGAGCCGCTACAGATACCGAGTCAACGCCCTATCCCTGACTCTTGTCTCACTTTTGTTCTCTTCCTCTTATTGTGCGAATATATTCTCCGACCGCTATCGGACGACCATCATCTTCCACCCATCGACGTCTGTCCTCTTTACAACCCTTGCATCGAACCTCTCTCCCCAGCATATCTTTCTATCTAGTTCTAGCTCTGCACCCTGCCTTGTGTATATAAACCTCAATGCCCGAAATTCACGCTGACCACCCTGCTCGCCAACACCCGAACCGGCCAGAGCCCACGCACGTGCTGTCACCCTCCAGCTTTTTTGCTGTACTGGCCGGGTTATTTGCTGCTCTCGGCAGCGTCAGCGCTAAACTCACAGTCAATATCTCTGCCAGCCCGTTTCCCGATCTTGTCCGCCAGACGCTTCCTCACACCAACACACGCGCCCTCGAGACTCTCTCGCGCATTCTGATGGCTGTTGGCGTCGGCGCCTGTAACTTCTTTATGTGGCTCTTCTTTACAAAAGCCCTGCGCTTCGGCGACTCCACCCCACGTGTGATGATGCTGCAGACCGCCAGCAACTTTGCTGCCACTGCCGTCTGCGGCGTGTACCTCTTCGGAGATGTCCTGTCCATGCAATGGTGGGCTGGTGCATCGCTGATTGCCATCGGCCTGGTCATCCTCAACTCAGAGAAGTGTGTGGAGCCCTTGGCCAAGGGTTCCGGGTCCACTCACAAAAAAATAGACTAGGTTTTTTCATTACTGCATCGCATAATTGTATCATGCTGCGTATGTTTTAGCGTATGTTTTATTTAAAGCGATTAGTGAAAAAAAGTGTCTTTCAAAGCTGCCTCCCTTAGAACCCGCCGCGTCCACGTCCACGCCCGCCAAACCCACCACCACGTCCTCCAAATCCGCCACCACGCCCGCCAAATCCGCCGCGTGGACCACCACGGCCACCGCCGCGTCCGCCAAATCCACCACGAGCGCCAAACCCGCCACGGCCACCGCCTCCACGTCCACGCCCGCCAAACCCACCACGTCCGCCGCCGCCGCGCCCACCTGCAGCAGCCCCGCGTTTCTTGACGCCGCCCGCCACCTTTGGCTTGGGCAAGAATCTCTCCAGGGGTAGGAGCTTGTCTGGCGCAATGAACACCCTATCCGCTGACTTGAATGATGTCGCCACCACGCCGTCCTGTAGCTTTACTGTAAAGTACACCTCGTTGATCGGGCCCAGGATCTCATCAACCTTTCCGATCTGCGTCTTGTTCTCAAGAAATATTGGCGCGTTAAAGTATGGCACCTTCTCGTTTGTTGACTTACACACCATCTGCTCCTCACAAGCGTGCATGTATGATCCCATCTCAAGCACTGTGTCCGGCGGTCCGTACGACCCACCACCAAATCCACCCCGCCCTCCTCCGCGTCCGCCACCACGCATACCGCCGCGTCCACCACGACCTCCGCCAAAGCTTCCTCTCGACATTTGTTCTAAATATATGTGTCCTCTTGCCTTTTATCTGCCTGTCTACTGTTCCTTACTTTTGTGCTGCTCTCTCCCTGTAATTTTTGCTGCTCGTGCAATACACAAAGATAGAAAAGGGCTGACGACGCTGTTGTTTGCACAAGTATTTTTTTTAGTCAATGCTTGGAAACAAAGTCAAGCCTGTTGCCACTAGGTCACTTTCTGATCCCTCTAAGAATACTACTTTCAGAAAAGTGGGCAAATTTTTTGGCTACGGTCCGGTTCGTCGGCTCAAAGTTTAGTGATCGAGTCGTCTGCATAGCTGGTAGTGTTTCTCCCAATCGCAGCCTTAAATGCTACACACTCCTTCATATGCCTTGCAGTGCACGTCAAGTAAAAAAGTAAAACCAAAAGATAATGACAAACGGTTACTAATCCCTGAACAACATACTTTGTCTATTGCAAGGGCAGACAAAAGTAATAAACCCTACAATGTAGGTGGGGGGGGTTGAAACATCTAATCGAGATAATGGCAAATGACTATTTAAATTACAACTGAAACAAATAGAAAAAAGTGTCGGCAGCCAACTTGACACATTAATTACTTTGTGAGCTTGTTGATAGCTATTGTATCTGGATGGAATTCTGGTATCTCGTCATATGAAATGTCAGATACACTATAATCGTCCTGCTCATAATGGCTAAAATCCGACCGGATGTAGCATTGCTTGACCTGGCCAATCCACAGATTTATGTCGTTGGCTGGTGGTAGAGCTTTTATTTCCTGATCGATGCAATGTTTCTGCCATTCCAAAAATCCAGTCTTTCGCCAGCTTGTGAAACTTTTGCTACCGCGTCTGCGAATTGTTGATTTTGCTGACTCGGAATCTGACGAGCAAATAACTGAAGCGCTGGACCACTCGGGACATTGGATTACACGCATGTTTGTCAGTATATCTGCAATGAAAACAACCAACATTAGCGCTGATTGAAGGGCCTCGCAGATTATTACTGCTGTGAAAAGCCATTCTGAGTTGGAACCGCCAATACGAAACGCTATTTTCCATATGTAGAGCGCTGTGAATACAGACATATAGCATATTGAAATTCTCACGCGGTTCTGAATGCTTGCCGCTGTCCCCAAGACTGATACCGTAGATGCGTTGGAGCTGCCAGCTGTGTATTTTGCTATTTTATTTGCTTTTACCATGGAATATGTCAACAACACCCCAGCAATGACCATGGAAAGTGCAACCCATGCTGATTCTAACATCCACACGGCCGCCTCAAATAAAGTATTGCTGGCATTTACTAATATGCTTGATCCAGTCCAAGAAAACTTGCTAAACAGGTAGAGCGTTGGCTGAGTAACCAGCAGTGCACAAATAAAGCATCCTATTTCGCAAGAACCACTTAAACGCCGTGCAAGTCCAAAGCTACGAAGGCCATAACGCACTGCCGAATCAAGTCCAATTGCGCCAACTATAAGAAAACTGTTTAAAATTAGGCAAAATGTCGAGACAAACATGCATACCCTGACAATGGCGTGGTTGGTTGCCGGTGCAGTTTGTCCAGAAAGTATTATTTGACAGACAGAGTAGCTGGCAGATGTCACTGACATTATCATCACCACTCGACACCGCTGTTTGTCATTATGAGCACTGCATAGTCGCAGCCTGCACCAGGCAGCTAGCGCCAGCATTAGCGTTGATACCACAATCGATGCAATATTAAGTTCCTTTGCAAGTGATATCGAAGGAGTAATAAATACAAAAGAAGTATCCATCTGGCGTAAAATTGTTGTAGACATTGTTTTTTTACAGGTCGGTAGAGTAGATAGGTAGAGTAGAGTAGAGTAGAGTAGAGTAGAGTAGAGTAGGTAGGTAGAGTAGCGTCGGGATAAAAAGAAGGAGAGGAATAGGTGGAAGGGTGTTGAGAAGGCGTATAGTGTAGTTCTGAGAAAGGGGTGCAAAAGCTTCCTGTAAAATACTAAAGCCTAGCCGACCAGGCATCCAAGTCCAGGTAGCAAACTTCCCTTACCACAAACCATTAGAAAAAAAAAACCTGTCATCAGATGAGCTTTTGTGTATGAATTTCTTTGCTCAAGACAATCTAAAATCTGGATAAGAGTCTATTTTTGTCAAATAGAGATAGAAATACCAAAAGACATTAGCTCAACAAAAATAAACTACAAGATCCGCTCATAACAAATGTTTACAAAGAAAAAAAAAGCCGCTTTTAGAAATCTTTGAGGAGTCGATCACCTATCAACGCTAATGAACCGACAGTTCCATTTTGTTTAATTTCATCGTATCGCAGTTTGAGTGACTCCGCCACTTTAGCCCACGAAAGGACAATAACGATTGCCACATCATAGAAAAGAAAAGCAAATAAAAAAAAAACAGCCCAGTAAAAGCAATAAATAATGTCGCCAAACTTTTAGTTCTAAAAAGTAAATGTCGCTTTAACAAATTGTTTCAATGGACGACAAATAACTATTTGCCACATTTGGCTAATTCACAATAGATTTTGTTCAAAAGCTAAATGATAGTTTTGAAAACAATTAAAACAGAAATAAAGAAATGCCAAGGCTAGTTTTGATATCTTGTGAGCATTCCTCAATAAAGATTTATATTGGCAAATGATTGTTTTCGATAGTGTACAAAGTGAGTTGCATTGTTTCAATTTGCACGCCGTCTAGTTATCGGTTTAACCAGAATGGCTGCTGCTATTGTTTAGAGTCCTCATAAAATTTTTTACTAGCAACTGCAATCTTTAGACAGATGATTGGCTGGGCCAATAACCACATTCAAAGTCAGTGCTAATAACCATTGCCCCAGAATCGGGACGGTCAATGTTATTCATGAACAGTTATCAAGCTTACAGCCTATTAAGGCAGAAAAACTATTTTAGCGTGTTTATTGAAATATAGCTGTTTTGTCTAATCTATGTTTTAGCCTGTATAGTCAACAACATATACCAACAATATTATCCGAATGTTATCCAAATAAAGAAATGTAGAGTAATAAACTTGTTGATCTAGTAATAAAATTTTTATGACCTTTCGCACATGCAAAATGCAGAACCGATTCCTGCATCCTTACATGTTCTGCCTTTCTTTTGCGGATAAAAAAGTGACTTTTTCCAACTTTCCATGCTAAACTTTGGCCACTCCGCCAGCACACGAAAGGAGTGATGTAGCTCAAACGGGGTAATAAGCCGCTGCTCATTTATAGCCAACGGCAAATCCCTCCATTTGCTCTCCTTATTCTCCTTCTTGACTTTGACTTGCCTGTGTTTGTCTTGCTCGTTTTCAGGTTGAAGCGTTTTTGTAAACCGATGTAACCATTCAGGCACTGACATGGCGAAGAACGGATTTTGATGTTCGATTCTGCCATTCTGAAGATAGGCAAAGTTTAGACCCATGTGAAGACCGTGATCGGCTGCAATAATCAAAACGGTATCCTTGAGCTCACCAGAATCCCTCATATCCTCTATAAATGCTGCCAACGCGCTGTCTAGTGTATGAATGACCTCGCCAGTTCCTTCATGGCCTTCAAAGAAAGTAGCAGTAATCATGTACGGTCGATCTTTTGCTCTGATGGCTTTATTCCTTCCAGGTCGCAGCTCACGTCTGAGCTTGTAGAGATAGTCAAAGGCCCAATCGTGAACATATTTTCCAAAGAGACAGCGTGCAGTAATTGAGTAGGGGCCCTTGAAATTCCCAAACGCATTGCCCACATTTGGATAAAACTCGGGTTGACAGAACGGAGCTATCAGCTCATAGTCAAGAGTGCGGTTGCTTACTGCAAAATCCTGATGTTCATAATTACCACCATTGCAACCCTTTGTCCAGTCGTCACAGCCAGACTCTATGCGCGCAGTAACAAACCCACGATCGCGAAAGTGTGCCCAGACTGGAAGCGTATTGCGTTGCTTTGGAAATATCTCTCCAAGATACGCAGCCTTTGTGTTGTTGTCAGTACTAAACCCAACTGAATGATACCGATACAACTCAGCGAGATGACTGTGCTTTAGGTCTTGCAGCGTCTGAAGTACACGAACCGATTGCGGCAGCTTCCGATGAAATTGTCGCCGTGATACAGCATCAAGCATCAGGTAAATCACATTCGGTGGTTTTTTATTTGCGTATTCCAAACTTGAAGAAGCGTTAAATACCTCACCAATAGTTTTGGTACGTGTATCGCTCTCAAGTGGCGGTGTATACAAAGGCAATCTAGAAATCGATGGGCTGACCCGAGAGACGATGGTACTGCTTGAGCCGCAGCGGACAACCACAGCCTGCGTTGTGTCATTAAGAATAAATGGCGTTGTGTGATTATATGGCAGGCGAATAGTTCTCTTGATAACCAATTTATTGAGGTTTTTCCAATAATCCTTCTCGCGCAACGGCCATTCGCGCGTCTCTGGAAGCACATCTACAACTATTTCAGAGTCTCGAATACCGCATTTAATATGGAGTTCGCCATTTCGATCAATGACTGCGTGGATATCCTGCTGTTCACGCTTGCAGTACATCAAGCCAGCCCAGAAATTTTGCGCACCATTGGGCAACAAGTCAACAAACGGAATATTTCGACCCACCCATGTGCACTCATCGGAATTGTATTCCAAGACACCATGTATTCCTTGATCAAATATCCTCCGGTAATGTAAAAGCGAAGCGGTAGTGGCGGCACCGCCCACCACAAGGGCAATGATAAAATATGCGGTAAAGTGTTTGATCTTGCTCCGAAGAATATGCAACGCTGCTAGTACCAGATTGAGTGGAATAAAAATTGCCAGGAACACAAGCAGGTTGTAGAAACCATGATGTTCAAATCTTTCGCCGTGGTCATATAAGTAAAGCGCTGTAAACAAGCACAAAACCAGAAGCAAAACACCGCGACGCGTGCCGCTGCGCAGCCTGCACATATAAAGCATTACTATCACTGCTGTCAACGACAGAACTGATATAATAACCTCAAACCCGATTGTGTCAAGGTGGTTCTTTACATATTCCAAGTCTCCACCCTGAAGAGCCAACAAATATGATACAGTACAAACAGTGAGAAGTATGGTAAAGTAAATGCGTTTGGGTATATTACGCACAGCTAACACGCGCGTAGTCTTGCTAATGGCATGATTGGTGGTACACTCATTGCTACCAGCATCAGATGCGTGTATAGCAAATGTCATAGCCGTCAAAGAGAAGCATGAAGTATTGGATTGCTATTTTTTTTAAGAGAACAGGGAAATAGAGAGCGGTTTGTAATTGTACACAACTTTGCAAGAAGCACACTTCAGGCTGCGCACAAAAGAATTGTTTTCGGGGGATGTCTGGCAGGCATAATGCCCAAATGTTGTTGACAAAGGTGCTACGTTTTTGAATGCTATCTACGCTTGCATTTATGAAGACAATCGGTAAAGGAATCAGCCGCTTAATTGTTCCAAAACGAGGAAGGGGCTTGAAGAGCAGTTGAGAAGCAGCCACATATAAGCCAACTGCTTGAGCAAATATATATATATATATATATATATATATGTGTGTAGTCGGTCTTACGCATTTTGTTAGCTTTTGTCCATCCATGGAAAACGCTAGCTAAAATGAATGAATGCGCGATATCTGATGATTTTCAGATACATTGCGGTTATTTGATTGGTTTGTATATAAAATATAATTGGTTAGGCAACATCACCTAGCATATAACATAAGCTGGAAATGTTAGATGTGTTTTGAGGCTTTCAGTCTTTTCCAAGAAAGAAAAAAAGACCATCAGTGAGAATGTCACTTGTGATGGACTCCTTTTCTGTAAAAATGAGAAATGCCTTGTTTTTAAGCTGTGGCGTGACTCTGCATCTTCTTCTAATTTGTATCCTAATCTGAGGCTTTGGGATCGCGATGTCGCTGCTATTTCAAACTATTGGCACATCTTATCAAGCTCCTATAGGAAACGGAACGTTTTATACATGCGCTCTATTACGTTCCGCTTCTGCAGAACACCCAGCTCTGCGCTTTCCATATCACAGATGTCCTGAAGGAACAGCGTGCGTGTAAAGGGAAGCGTCTGCGACCATCCTGTCTCTGTTCTCAGTCTTCCAGCAGAAGCAGAGTTAGGCAGTCGCAGAGCGTGGTATCGAAGATAATGTGTAAGGCAAATAAGACGGCCTTGATCCACAGCCGGAAGTTGAGCCATTTCGTCTCCGGTCGGTGTATTAGAAGCAACTCCCTGATTTAGAAGCCGATCAATGTCCCGGACAACCAGCTGAAGAGATATAATCATATTCCGCTTGCCACCGCTGACCCACCAGGAAAATCTAGACGACAACCATTCTACAGCTGCGTAGATTGACAGCGTTGCAGGGACGGTTGAGAGCAGCAGAAAGTTAAGCTCGTTCGACTTGAGAAGCTTGTCCAGAGCCGCCATTGTTTGCCCCACATCCACCTTCACCTTCTGTACCTGGATAAGCATTGCTTGGATCAAGTCGCCAAATATGACATTGCGGAATGGCTGCTGCATTTCGCGCGTGTATACCCGCATTACATCAGAAAGATCTCCTTGGGTTAGACGCTGGCGTATTTCTGCTGGATTGACACTGCCAAACCGGCTGGCAAAACCAGTCACCATGTTCTCGAGCGACTCAAAGTCCGAAGCAAGCGACTCTTGCGTCATCACGCTATATGTGTGTTTTCCGTACCGAATCGTCTCATATCCGCTCCGAAGAGGCGCCAGAATATATTGCGACACGTAGTTACGCAGTGTATAAACTGCATCCGAAGCCCATTCCCGAAGATCGTTGCGGTGGCCAGCAATGTATCTTGACATCCATCTAGCGCCCAACAGTGTCGCAACGGCAGGAATCCAGCAGCGTGTGGCCAACGACGGGCGAGAATAGTCCCCAACTTTGCTGCTGACTAGAGGCATGATCTTCTGAATCCGCTCTGCAGTGTATTGAACAGCTGATGCTCTAATGGCAATATTTCCATTTTGAAGTGTATCTGCTGTCTCGGCAAAATCCCTACCACCTTCTAAACTATTGACCGCTTCGGATACCTGTTGCATTAGTAACACCACAGCGCTTTCACAGCTATAGGCATATGTGCCTTTATCTACAACAGATTGAGAGAGAATACCAATGCTTGCTGCAAGCCTA
The DNA here is from genome assembly GCA_002705745.1 of Coemansia reversa NRRL 1564. Taxonomy (NCBI): domain Eukaryota; kingdom Fungi; phylum Kickxellomycota; class Kickxellomycetes; order Kickxellales; family Kickxellaceae; genus Coemansia; species Coemansia reversa. The sequence continues at coordinate 277,283 of KZ303499.1, forward strand.
TGTTGCATAGACATTAGCTGCTGAAGTTTGTAGCGGATCTCGTGTCGAACCAGAGCGAGAAGTTTAATATTCTTAGGACTCACAGATAGTCGTAACCTTTGTTGTAGATCCTGTCTACCACCACCCTCGCCATTATCTGAATCGCCATCAGACATTAGTTGCCCTGTCTCAGGAAACAGTGATCTGCTCGATAACAGCAGCCACAAATCCCCAAAAAGACTACCAGAAGTTTGATTCTGCGTTGTAGAAAATCCGTAGACAATCTGCGCTGCCTCTGAACACCAGCAAAAGAGACGATGCGGCAGCGTTTGCACAAAGTATAACACTTGTGCAAGAATATCGCTATCCTGCGCGCTCCAATAGTCAATATCTGTGGACAGAGGTAGAACAGCGCCTAATAGTTGTTGAATCGCGTGTGCATGTACTGCAGCCGCTGCGTTTACAAGCACCAACTCTGCCACTGCATGACTCTCGGATGTGCTCGAAGCATCGGTATTCTGAATAAGCTGAAGGTCTTCAAGAACTCTAGACAGTGGCGGACAGACCGTCACAATCGCAGTCGAAGATGTGCTTAGTTCATACTCAGAGCCACTTCCCTGTGTATACATGGGTCCTTGTGACGATAGTCTTTCCTGATCACCAGCATCACTAACGCCCTCTGAGTCTTGCAGGCGCTGGATATTAACATTACTAAACTCTGTTGGCAATTGCGTTGACAAGCTAAAGGCGCGTTCTGCTAGTTTACTTTCGACGCTACTATGAGGTGTCATGCTACTCTCGCGCACTAGCTGTGAGTCGCTGGAGCGCTGGCTTGGTGGAAGGTTCCGCAAGCCTGCGGCCAGCGACTGAAACACTCGCGTATAATGATCGTCCACAAAATTCATTTGACTTTAACACTGTAGAGAGTATTGATGAAGGTTTAGGGTGCGTCAGAGGTCTAACCAACGCGCTTAGCATCGATGAACATGTCTGTGGTTCGAGACCGACTCGTCTATGTCATATCGAGCCGGTACTGGCTGGTTTCTGGCTCCACAATGAAAATTTTTCGATGGTTTAAGGGTTGCGTTCTGCGCTCAGAAAATCCATAGCTCTTTATCTTCTGCATCCTTCAAATACTCATCCTTTTTTTTTTTTTTACTCGACGACTGTGGTATGTAATCTCAATTTTTTTCTGGTAGATTTGCACTAGCTCAGGGATACCTATCAACGCGTTTGTTTGTAGATATCCTTGTCCTTGCTTTCTCTACTTGTGTGTTTGTGTATGTCTTGTGCTGAATGATGATTGCTTGCCGCCCCAGGCGGAGAATATTCAATGTCGATACTTGCAAGCTCATTGCCAAACAAATGCTACTGACACCAGCACATAGCATACACGCATAATATAACCTCTCTTATGGCTATGTATAAATTGCAGGCTATAGACTACTGATGCGTTTTACTAATAACCCTGTCTTTTTATCCATATTGTCTGTGGTTTATTATTGCATAGGAGACGATTTCTTGTAGCTTTAGGCTTGCCCTAAGCAACACCGAAAGATCCATATGCAAGTATAAAGGTACTTTTTTTCTTTACACCAAGAATGACTAGCGACTATGTCGATATATGCATTTTCATCACAATGTTTTGTAGGATGATGAATAAAATACATTCCATGCTAATACTGACATCCATAGTTCTTCTGAATTGTGGATGATGCGGATAAAGTGTAGCTTTTTGCTTACTGACCAACATCGCATGTGATAACTATTTTAAATGCCCTTTTAACCACGCGTATTGAATACGGCGATGCTAATATTGTTTTTGATTTCTTTTCTGGTATCAAGTAGGTATTATTTATATATGGACTATACAATAGATGTGCGTTTGGCATTGTCATTTGTTTTGTTTAATTTTGTTAGCATTAAATGACTTTTTGACATAATAAAAAAATTATTAGCTAGTTTATAATTTAGAATAGTAGTAACGCTTTATCGCATTGCTAAATGATGAATACCATTGCTCCAAAAAATGATTATATAATTTAACCACTATGTTATAATATTTAATGTCACGCAACTATCACAGCATTTACGAAAAGATACACTGAATAATGTTGCTTGACAAACTCTACTTTCATTCTAACCAAGTAACCATATGCAAAGTGACTCAAGTTTGTTGGGCATCACATATCTATTTATTTTACTGTGTTATCCATGGTCAGACAGAGGAACAAAAGTTAAAAAAAAATATTATATATGGGGAAAGGATGACAACTTTAGTGTCACGCCAACGTCTTTGGCTACCTGTATTACCGAATTATCATGCAGCGTGCGCGCTTCATCAGAAGCATAGCGGCGCCAGATGTCAGCAAACTCACGAACAAGTGTGCGGACACCACGAAGGTAGCCATAGTCTGGGCCAGCACATTTCTCGTTGCAGGGACATGTTGGAATGGGATTAGCTTCCGTGACACGAAATTTTTTAGTTCCAGCGCAGCAGCAGTGCTGGTTGCGACGAGGAATGCTTGATGATTCTGGTTGATGATTTTCCGGATTTATAAAGTCTGGAGTCATGGGCGTATCAGAGTCTAACCGATACAGGGGCGCAACAGCGTTTGGTGGACAAGGTTCATGGCTAGATGCGTCTGGACGCGTAAGCGTTGGCTCAGCATACAAGTCGGGATCAATCACAAAGCTGCAGTTTACAAAATCGATAATACGAAGATCAATCTGAGCCATGTTTGAATGACCTGTGTCATTCGATGCCTTGTTTCGCGAGCCAGCGGTCTTAATGCCTTTGGACATCTCCATCTGCTGAGAAGCGCGAGGTTTTGTTTGCAAATAGCCTGATATTGGACTAATCGCAGGAGTGCTCGCCGCGTTCCAACCCGAATGCAACGATGCAGAACTCAGCGCACCAACTGGTGAGACACCAAAACCATCGCTGAACGAATTAGCAGGGGTCTTGGAAGTAAATGCCGCGTCTGGCTTTGGTGTAATGTGCGGCTGAAGACTCCTACTAGTATCAGGTGTCGCTATTGCGATAGGACTTGCAACCATATCAGCAAGCTCTCTGTGAGCAACAGGAACATCGGACCCGGTCGGACAATGAGCAACCAATGAATCGGTTCTTGGCAGAGCCTTTTCTGAAAGCATTGCTGCCTGTTCTTGCGCATCTTCGAGTGCGGCATAGCCATCGTACACTAGCAACAGGCTGGACCCAAAGAACCGGAACCCATGTATTTGCTCAACAGTTCGATATAGGTTTCGCAGTTTTGTCAGCAACACAGGAATCATAAATACCATTACGTTCTCGCCATTGTCAATAAACTCTAGCAACGACCGCTGGAAGGTAAATTTGTTAAGTGACCGACCGTAGTACTTGTCCTGAAACAGGTAGCGATTGCGGTCTGCCTTGTACACTTGGAGTCCACACATTCGCACACCAAGTTCCTTGCTAGTGGTTGCCGCGCACTTTACAGTCTGTGAAACTACCTTCTTTGCCGGTGCATCTACGCCGTGTTGCCGTGTACCCATTTTAAGATCAAGGATACAAGGCCGCCGCATTGATGCCGTCAAATCCGCCATAAGGATAAATTGATGCGTGCTTCCGTCAACCGCGTCAGCATCAGTAAGCATCCGCTTACCGCACTTTTTCTTCCAAAGATTTTCAAAGCCAGAGGCACCGCTACTAGGCTGTTGAACACGATTACTGTGTCTAGCTAGGTAAGTAGACGTTGTCGGATCTGGTGTCATTGGAGTCTTTGTCTCAGGAAGAGTATTATGGCCAAGAGGTGATGATACAACAAGACTAGCACTTGGCATCAAGCGCCGCACAGCAGCGGAGTCAGGTGGACACGATGCAGTGCATACTACATCGCTGCGTAACTGTGGCTGTTGCGGAGACACTATTTCCCCTGTGTCACTCAAAACGGATTCACGACGACTAAGCACTGACAGCGGGCTGCTGCTGCCTGAAGTGCTATCATTATCACCTATCGAGGATCGCGCCATGGAGTCTGTATATATAGGATTCATTCGCATTCCCTCTAATTTATGTATCATAATACCTTTCTCCGTGTCAAGACTGTGTGCTTCGTTTTGTGACTCGGTTGCCAATATATGCTCAATTCTTGGCGTCGATGGCTTGCAATAGTTTGGCTGCAGATCCGTAGACGAGTGCCGACGTCTGACTGGACCCTGAGCCTGAACTCGCGCCTGTTGTCGTGCTCGCGCCTTCAGTGCTTTTGGAGATAGCGCTTCCTTTAAAATATGCTCCTGCATCTCACGCCACGCCCCGCTAAGGTGCATCTTTCGAGCCCCAAAGCTTCCAGGCGCTGCCGTGCATTGGGCCTGAGTTGACTGTGATGGAACAAGTTGGCGTGCAAGGCAGCTGGGTAATATGTGCAAGTTCTGCTCAAGGACCACCTCTGGTACCAAATCAACCCCGTCCTGCGACCGCCGATAAGTCACGTTTACTACACCCAAGCAGCTAGGCACAAACTTGTACAAATCAGGATGCAAATAATCTACAGCCTCATAGAAGCGGCGCTCGCGCTCATTCATCGGCTTGCAGATTGCGCTGCCAGAAAATTTGAGAAAAGGCGTATGGCCACCAACCTGGTTTACAAAAGGCGTCAACGCCAGCGACGGCGGTGTAACATGTCCAATCCGCAAATTTAGCGCTCCTTTAAACCCATACTTGGACCCATCCGGCGTGTTTCTGCTCGCCCGAAGTGACCGATTGCTGCTGTCAGGCCAGCGATAATTGCGCGGCAGCATGTCAGATACGTCATTATTATAGCGCGACCCATTTATCATAGATAAATCATCGTTTAAAGACCTAAAGGAGCGTTCACCGTAATAGCTATCTCCGTCGTCATCAGCATCTTCGTCAATTTCGTCTAAGCACTCAAACTCATCGGCGTCGTTGACGTCAAGCCAAATACCTGGAGGCTCACCGCGAGCGCGCTGCGGCGAGGTGCTACGCAAGCGATAATGTGTCCGACTCTGTATAAGTTGATGGTTCTTATTTACACTGGATGCTAAGCAGGAATCGCCAAGAGATAGACCAGCAGTAGACACAACAGAAGGATTCTGTACGGGGGGTTCAAGTCTTGTGTCAGACATTTCGTGAGGTTCGCTCCCGGTCTCGTGCAGTTTATATCCAACATCAGGCCTCGATACGGGAAAGCTGGCAAGCGATGGCTGCGCGTGATGGGGCTGATGATTTTGCCAGGCCGTGGTCTGCCGCAGATCCTGCTCATCGTTGAACGGGAGAGTAGTGATAGGCGACAAAGGCGCATAAGGTGTGCGTGGGGGCCACGGGGTGGCTGCTGGCGAAGATCCTGTCAATGCCTTGTCATGCGGGGAGCTTCTCGCGCCACTGTCTTTTTTAACGCAATCCATAGGCTGGCTGCTAATAGACGTCGCTGTGCTGAGGTCTGCCACAGCACCTCCTCTTTGCAAGGTTTGCTTATGTTGATGCCATTTGTGTGTGTGCGAAGAGATGTCGAACTCTTCGGGAGAAGTTAAGAAGGAGTGCGATGGTAGCTTGTCCTGACGCAAGTCTGCCGGACGCGCACTTACATGGTTTGTGGAAGCCAATTGTACGCGGAACGGATGCATTCTAGGCGCATAATATAGACTGTACAGTGGCAGTATAGAAAAAAAATAACTAGAGCGGCTACAGTTTCAGATGAGCAAAACAAGTATGTGCGGATCGGATATATGATATTTAAGTATACGCAATAAGGTAGGTGGTGTTTTGTAATACTGACGCCCCTTTCCACCTCTACTTTTGCAAAAAGTATTAGAGAAATATGTCCACGTACCTGATAAATATGTGTGTAGCTCGTAGGTTGTTTTTAGGGGTTAGTAAACCTGAAGTGTAGTACAGAAAATGTGAGAGGGCAGCTCAGAAGAATAGTAAAGAATAATATCAAGAAGAGGCTTTCTAATCAAATGAGTAATATATACGAACTATCACAGCGCTGACTGGCTTTATGTGCAAGGTGAAATAAGGAAGGTTGTTATGCAGATATAGCGCAATTACCGAGCTGGTTTCGAAATAAGTATGTCTAACAAGACCTGCAGGAAAGTTAAATAAAATAGCAATACGAAGCACAACAAGTTTACAGCGCCGTGCCCTGCCGTAATGCAGATTCTGCGGCGAACGAGGTTATGCCTGAAGAATAAAGAAAAACGTGAATATAATAACAAAAGCGATAATCCCAAGGCAGCTTTTTTTTTTTTGTGTGTAGAAGAAAAGAGAAAGAAATTGGATGGGCTGGAGGCTCAGACTCTTTTATACGACGCATCAACAGCCAACAAAAGTTTCAAGGTTAGGCAGCCAATAAGAGAGCCTGTACAAGGCAACGAAGCAGACAAAATTTAAGGAACCTCTGGCATCACATTTTTTTTCTGGCCGCGGCCTCCATTTAAACAAAGGCGCTGCTCCGCTTCCTTCCGTTCTTCTCCCCCTCTCCAGCACACACGTGTAGGCGTAGTGGCTTGTTACATCGCAAGAACGCAGCGATCGCCGGTCCAGACGTGGAGTTGCCCCTGGGGTGTTCAAAATAAGACAAAGTGCCCCTGTCTCCTCTGTTTCTTGCCACATGCACTAGTCCATGAAATTCGCCGCATCACATCTGCGTCCAGTCAAGTGGCACGCACAGCGCAATGGCCGGACAAATCGTCTTTAGCCTTTTGTGCACGTGTAGACGCTTTAGGAGGCCATTTTCTGTTTCCGGATAGTCCTCTATATGATGCAATGCATCCACCAGACACAAACATCCGTGCGTGGGTATTGTATGGTAAGAGGGCACGTGTACCAACGCCCAACCCAGGTCTGTCATTGTAACACTTTCTCAGACATAGGTTTCCTGTAAGGAAAAACTTCCCGATGAATGATGCGACATAGATGTGTGACCTCAATTCCGCGTCTCTAAATCCGGGCAGCCTGCGTTAATTCTCTTTCTAGTCTGAGCGCTAACTAAAATTGCCTTAATCTGTTTCAGCATCCCTTGCATGCAGCACTGAAATGCCCGAGCACTCACGTTTGGACCAGCTGCTCATATTTTCTTAGATTCTATTATGACTAAAACCTTTTTTTTTTTCCTAAAATATTGAAAGTATATTGACTAGCCAATATAAAGCAGACATAAACTGGAAAGGTGATGTTGTCCAAAGCAATATACGATGTCTGATCTGTCCTAAATAAAAAAGAAATCAAGAAATAGACAGCATACGGCACGCAGGCTGTCCTCTCATATCTACTGGGAGGGTGCTTTAAGTTCCTCATCAGGTGTGAAGTGGACATTAGATGCATACGACATACAGCACATAACCCTTGGTAAGTGCCCTGTAGGTCACGTTGGTCTTTAGGATGCATGAGATGTGCAAGAGGATTGGTTCAACACAACGGTCCTTTCCACATCCCGCATCATTAAAGCAATTTGCATTTATTTAGACATGCAGTGTGACGACACAAAACTCAGAACTCTATTGTTTTGTGCTGCCAGCCGCGCATGTAAAACAGAAGGATTGGCTGCAGAATACTCTATGGCATATTTAAAGATGTTCTATAGACACAATAGCACATGGCTACATTTCAAAAAAAATCAATAAACTCAACCGGTTAGCAACTCACACAGCATCAAATCAATTCCTACTGTAACACCACAAGTGCACATAATTAGGTTCAAATGATAGTTAACTGCAGCTATTAATCGATGTGCGAGCTGTCTAGCGCGTCGGGTGGTTTTTGTGTTGACGGCGATCTCTAACAGTATGCACTAAACGATTCCACAGATCTGTCCCCCAAATCGGATATGCCATTCCATATAGAGCGCCGCCTAAATGAGCTATGTGATTGAAGCTGCTCCATCCAAGCACGGCTCCAGCAAGATCGTAAGCCAACAGCGCTGGGAATGCTTGCGTGATGGTAAACCCGAAGAACGGCAGAAAAATTAAAGCAATTTTGGTATGCGGAAACATCATCATTGTGGCACCAACGACACCGTACACTGCACCACTGGCACCCAGTGACGGCAAGATAATTGCTCGCTGTATGGGCGAAAGCAGTTGGCTAGCAAGGCTGGAGGCAACACCCGCAGACAAGTAAAAAGCAGAGAACTGCTCCAAGCCCATTGTCTCGGCCACCGGCGCTCCAAACGACACCAATGCCACCATGTTGAAAAGAAAATGCCAGACTTCACGATGGCTAAATGTGCTGGTCAACATTGTGTAGGACAAACCCGAGCGTGGATCGTGCAAAAAGTGTCGCGCCATAAATGGTAGAAGACGCGGGATCTGCCACATGCTAAAAACCACCGTATTGATACCAACAATCGTGTATATGCACCGTTGTCCTCGCGACAGCTGATACCAGCTATCTGAAAATGCAACTGCCGTGCGTTTGAGTTCAAACGGTACCCATCCGGGCAGACGCGCAATCAGCCGTATCATCTTTGCGTGGGATTCTCCGCTGACAGCATGAGATCTGCCCACGAGCCCCCGAACAGCTGGATCGCTCATAAGCGCCCAGATTCGATCCTCATCGCTACCAGGTTCAGTTCCAGACCAAATAATATCAAAAAGCCCCCTAGCCTTCTTTAGCAGCTTTTCCTGACGGTCAACAAATATATCCGAGCAGAGATAGAATGTGCCTGCAGTGAATACCACTGCCCAGAGTGTAGGCCGCATAAGCAAAATCTTGTGATTATTTGGATTTTTAGGATATGACTCTGGTTCTGGCTCTGACTCATCGTATAGTCGCTGTTTCTCTTGGCGCACCTGTTTCTGCCATTCTCTGAACTGCTTATATCTGCTCTGCGAATACGTACGGATACTACCTTTCAGATATAAAGTAGTACTTGGACTCATGTAAGAGTGCACTGGCTTTTGTGCAAATGCCGCTGTTGTCCAGCTTGATATACAGCTGTGACCGATAGCCGCCCTACTAAGCAAAAGCCGACCTTGTGCATAACTGCGTCCAAACATTCTACAAACACGCACAGGCACTAAGCGAAAGGCAAAAAGCCAAGAGTTGCGGAAACGATAAAGCAAAGTGGAGTTGACAATGCAATGGCGCAAGCTTAATGCTGACGAGAGCTAACACTAATCTGATCACTACCAGCTCGGCTAATTAAGACAATCACAAAAAAAAAAAAAAAAAAAAAGTCCTAAAGTAAGCAAAGTTGCAAGCTCTGCCTTGTCGTTAGTCCAGCATAAAATCTTAAATAGATATTACAAAAGTCTTTGCACACATTTCACAGTTGTATTTTGGTTGTCACAGCAGGGGAGGGAAAACCAACTCGATATGGGCCCTAGACGAGGAAAGACCGCGCGGCCGATAAAGAAGACCAAAGAGGCAAGGAAGGCTGATGTCTCTCAAAAGTCCAAACCATCTATAGAACAGCTCTTAACCAAGACGCAGGAGCTAATGGATGACAACAACTACGAAGACGCGCTTAAAGTTGTTATCCAAGCCATTGGTCTTGACGAGCGTAACGACAAGGCACTGCTGCTTGCAGCAGTTATTCAACTAGAGTCTGGAGATGTCGAGCCAGCGATCAACTGTTTGTTACGCTGCGTCGAGATATCACCCGAGCGCGGGTTTGAAAAGTACATGTATTTAGGGCAGTTTACAATAGAGCTAGAGTCAGTGAGGTATTATCAGTTAGGGGTAGATGCGCTACAGCGAGATCTGGACGAAGTTCCCAAGGACTCGGAACATTCTGCGGCACTAAGGAGAAAAATGGCCGAGGCATATGTAGCCATGACGGAGATATTTCTGACAGACTGCTGCTTTGAAAGCAACGCGGAGGAAAAGTGCGAGGAGTACCTGAAGCTCGGTGCAACGGCCGATCCCAGCTGTCCCGAGGTTTATCAGACAATGGCATCAGTGCGGCTTAGCCAGGACCGTCCCAAAGACGCACGCGAGTGTTTGACTAAGAGTTTGGCATTGTGGTCTGACAAAGATCAAAATGATCCTACACAGATTCCATCCTATGATAACAGACTGGGGCTTGTACGACTTCTTCTCGAGCTGGACGACAAGGACCAAGCGCTAAGCATTCTGGAGCGGCTTCAGAAAGAGGACGACGAAAACGTCGATTTGTGGTATTTGTATGGATGGACCTACCATCTCCAAAGCGAAGAGGCAGGGCAGAGCGCTGACGAGAAGACAGAGACGCTAGTTTCGGCTCGAGAGTGCTTTAGACGGGCAATCAAGCTGGCAGAGCTGCAGGATTTTGAGAACGACGGGCTAATTGAGCATGCGTGTGAATTAGTAGCTAGAATCAACGCAACAGTGCCAGCATCAGCTGATGAAGATGAGGAGCGGAACGATGCGATTCCGAACGCCGACGCGCAGGAGGAGGCATGGGAGGATATTTCCAGCGACGGTGACAATAGCGATATTGAGATGAAGGCTTAACACACCTGACTCTTTTATCGGTGTTTGTTTCTTTTGAAATGTTTTTTTTTTTTCGGCTCTTTGCAAAATGCTTATGAAGGTTCCTATTGCAGACCGATGCCATTCAAAACATATGTGGCTGCATCTTTGACCAGTGGAAAGGCAGGGGAGGCTGGAACGGAACGCAACCAACATGCAAACAATCCAGCATGACATGGGGGGGGGGATCGTCGATCCAGCTAAAGGAGGCCTTTTCACATCCTTTCATGGAAAGGAGCTCCCCACTTTCCGTGATAAGTTTTTAAGGAGTTTTTCCAAGTACTTAAGGCAAGCAAACATCTGCGGTAAGCATCTCTACTGCGTTCCTTACTAGTCTGACTTTATCGACTCTTTATTTTATTTTTTTTCCTCCTACACGTCTGCATTTGGTATTTCCTGCACTCTAACACACTGAATATCCGCCGTCTTACAAATACATTTTAACAGCAACCTGGCTACATCTAGCTTAACATTACTGTTATTTAAGCTTTGACGTCCTAATCACTATCTTTCGACCTCATCCACAATCAGAAGCCCATCTTTCTATATCCCAAGTGATTGAACCCACCAAACCGATCATGAAGTACACGACCTTTGCTTTGTTTGCTGCAGCGGCCACTGTTGCCACGGTCTCTGCCGAGACCAAGGTCTGGAAAATTACCGACCTCAGCAGCGGCGAGCGCTCAAATCTCTGCGGGCGTCAGATCCAGACGTGCCAGAATAACTGTGGTGGACCCAAGGAGGCACCAATGGCTTTCTGCAACAGCACTACCATGGCTTGGGGCTGCGGATGCTCGAAGAAGACCCCTGACTTTGAGACGTGGAACTGGCCCGTGCCTGCAGCTGATTGTGCTGGCTCCAGTGGTGCCTGTCAGGCCAACTGCAACGCGGGATCTTCGTCTGATCGCAACGCATGTTTTGCAAGCTGTTCTTCTACTCACAAGTGTAATACTGAGGATGCGCCTGTGTCGTACACCACTACAAATGATGTAGACAGCACTCCACAATACGTTGGTCCGGCAGTCTCATACAAGGGCGATAAGCTGGATGACCTGAACGATGGGAACGACCGCGACAATATCGAGTCGAGCAGCGAGGATGGCGAGGATGGCAAGGATGCCGATGCTAACGATGATGATAAGAGCGATCCTCCTAGTACTGGCAGCACCTTCAAGCCTGTCGCCTTTGCCATGGTGGCCACAATCTTTTCTGGTTTTGCTCTTTAGCTATTTTTATTTTCCGAATATCTATGTCTCGATTATTCAAAGTATTGCTGTTACAAAATGTGTTGAAAGCCATCGCACATGTTTGGCAAACATGCATTCAGATCAAGGTGACTAGAATCCATAATGCAATGTGTCTTGTTCTCTATCTGCCATCAGGAAAAGGCAAGTGTGCTTTCTTGGGAGGTAAGGCATCCTTCATTGACCTCTGTGACGTAGTACTGCTGTCTTTGTCCCAGAATGGGCGCTGGTAGTACAGAGAGCCGTCAAAGGGAGATGTACCAGTCGTGCCATGATCCAATGAGGTTCGGCATGACTGGCTCTCGGATCGCGGTGGTGGCTTCATATTGAGGCCAAAGCCAGTGGCACCTGCATGCATACTAGTTGATGGCAGGTCGTCATGGGAGCGTGTTGGCAGAAAAGTTGGGGAAGAAAGCCCCTTGCGACGACGCCTGGCTGGAGCACCAATGGGTTCAACATACGGGCGGCCCATGCCCATTGGAGGGTTCGTGCTTGATGGGCGATGCATCCCGAGCACTTCTCCCGAGAAAAGAAGCTGTGGCTGCTCGGCAGGCGATGCAGTGCGTTGGAGGAGAGATCCGCATTCGCCAATACAGCTTGAGCGCTTGGGAGTTGGGTATGCAAGGTCGGTGTCCTTGAGAATGCTCAAAGCACTGGACTCTGCCGTACTTGTGGATAACGAAGAGCTAGGCAAAAGTAGCTCATTTTCCCAAAGGGTTACTCGCTGCAGATGCTGGCCATATACAGTTCCAGCAACGCTTGACGGAGCTGCAACAGCCGATCCAATAACAGACGATGGTCGAGGAATTGTATATGCAGCGCTGCCAGTAGAGACTGGATTATGCGGAATTCCAGGTGCTCCCACTGTGCTTAAAGATGTAAACTTATCATTTCCAATAAAAGCAGACTGGGTCAAGCTGGATGAAGCTGGTGGCCCAGATACAAATGCCAAACCTTTGCGATCCAACTGCCCCACCAAGTCGCCAAATTCAGAGCTTTGCCTAGGTAAAGTGCTGTTGTACCCATGATCCGTGGTAGTTGAGGTCCGGCTGTGTTCAGTAGAGCGACTGAACAATAGCGATGCCTCAGGAGCATGTGATGCAAACGGAGCGACATTAGAGGACGCCTGCTTGTGCCAAACAGATGTTGCGCCAGTATTGTTTCTAGAAGTTGCAGAGTAGTTGTTTTGAGGCACAGATGTAATCGAATACCCTGGATAGCTGGGCGTATACGTCCTTTCGGGCATAATAAGGCTTCGCTGGTCAAAACCCGAAGTACCAATAAAGGAAGGATGTACTGGCAGAGGCCGCGCAATGGCCGAAAGGTTCTGAGAGGTTTGTTTGCGTCTCGCAACCAAACTCTCCAGTTTCTTTCTATGCAAAGTTGCCTCATTCAACTGAGAAGTCAGAGAGCCAATCTCGGTCTGCAGTCTGGTCACATTCGTTGCGGCTTCCTTCTGAGACGCCCTCAGTTGACGCCTTCTCCTTACCAGCCTCTTTACTGTCGCATCGAGCGCTGAATTATCTGTATCCTGTGCTGCTAGTGCTGTCTGCTTGGTCGCAAGATCCTTTGTAATGTCTGTCTGTTCCTCTGAAAGACTGTCCAGCCGTTGATTAGTTTTCTGGATCTCCAGCTTTAGTTCGCTAATTGTCGATTTAAGCTCTGCTTGTTCATGAACGTGGTCGCGACGCTCGCGTTCCATCTTTGCCCGTATCAGATCGACGCTCTGCAGATAATCTGTCGTCTGTTTCTCCATATCGCGTCTGCGGTCTAACGCGCGCTGCTTGCGGGAGGCAATCTCGGCAATCTCGCTCTTAAGCTTAACCTTCTCCTTGTCCAGAAGGCGCTTCTCGGCTTCGACTTCTCGAATCATATCGCGCTGAGCAGCCTTCGCGTTATCCTCCTCTTTCCGTCTTGTTCGCAACTCGGCTATTGCCTTTTGCAGTTCGCCGCACTCAGTCTCAGTCTTTACTTTAAGTGCCTCGGTACTCTCGTTTAATTCTCCGATCTCTCGCTCCGATGCAACAATCTCCTCGTTGAGAACATCAAGATCTGCCGGTAGTCCGTCCAAAGACTGATGCCTATTTTGCTGACCCAAAAGAGAGCGATCCTGAGCCAACGACTCGTGTGTAGAAAGCGTCTTTACAAACACAGGCGCAGACGGTGCTCGGCCACGACTTTGTGAGATTGCCCAAACCCGTATTTGATAAGTGGTCTCTGGTTGCAGGTCACAGATCCTGGTCGCCACATCATTATGGCCACACGATCCGACGATTCGTCCATTGACTTCCACTTCGTAATGCGATACTTGTGCCTCGGGTAGCTGCCTGCGATCAACTGCAACCAGTCCTCCGAGCTTGACTATCGAGTCATTCGCCGAGCTTCCGAATCCAGCTAAAGACTGATCAGCGGCTGTTGTTGGTTCCAAAAGCAGAGGAACAGAAGATGCTGGCAGAGTAGATGCTACGGGCTCACTAGAATCCGCACAAATGCTGTTGGTAGTCTCACATGTGTCATGTCCTACAGCTATTGAGCGGCACTGCCCGGAGTCCTGAGGCCAACCCACAACAATGTTGGTGTCGCAGATCTCCACAATATAAACTTGTGGTGTAAGAGGGGGAATTACGCCAAGCAAAAGACAGAGTGGATCCAGTAAACGCTCAAGATGACTCGAGCTGTGATAAATAATCCACAGCAGACCAAACGATGCACAGTACGCTGCCACCGGTGCCCGAAGGTAGTCAGGCAGGATCTCGCACCACGGTGTGCTTAACCGGCTTAGGCTCATTAGTGCTGTTACTGCCCAACCTCGCGAATCAAGCCCGTGCACGCCTCTGACAAGAAGCATACACACAACAACGGTCGACAGCAGCGAGTTTACGGAAAACGGCAAGAGGTGATACACTGCCACATTTAGAATGGTCATAGCCGCTGTCAGTGCGGTGAACAGCAGAACCGACATGCCAAAGGCCTGCACAAAAACCGAGAACGAGAAGAACGTGAACACTAGCCACTCTGCTGGCATATGCAAATCCATAATGTCAAAGATAAACACGCCTAGCCAAACCGCAAATGCTGCCGTGGCCCGATGCTGGACGAAGAATTGAAGCACATGATCCCACCAGATATCCAGCACCCTTGCAAAGTCATCATCCTCCGCAGCACTGTGTGCATCTGCTATCTGCGATCCACCATCCTCTTCAGGACCTGAGGCTGGCGCGCGCGAATTCCGCTTCGCATTAGGAGCCGCTGACGATACCGGCACTGCTTGCCTCCCCGCTCGCATACAGAACAAAACAAAACCCCTAGCTCAGCAAGATAGCAGGCCCAGTTTTCGCGGGCAGTGCCAGAAATAACTAGTTTTGGTAAAGAAAAAAGATAGAAATTCAGTACTAAAAATTATTGAGGAAGAGGGTAGGAGGGGTAAGAGAAGCCAGCCTCTTGTTTGGCCACCATACGCAGCAAAAACCTCCTCCCCTTTCCCTTCTCGTTAGTCAAATATATTGTTTTTTTTTTTTTTTTTTAAAAAAAAAAAAAACTAACCTATTTTAACTTTACGCGTGCAAGGGTTGGGAATGGCGGCAGCAATTACGGTGCTTGGTGGCGGAATCACTGGGCTCAGCACGGCCTGGTATCTGGCTCAGCGCCTGCCGTCAACTGTGGCTGTGAGACTAATTGAGGGCACTTCGCACCTGGGCGGCTGGATGCGCACTGATAAGCGGCAAGCTAATGGGATGCAGTTTATTGCCGAAAGGGGACCCAGGACGCTGCGGTCCGGTAGCTCGCGCGAGGCATCTGCGGTGCTAGAGCTTGTTGACGATCTTAATTTGCAATCACAGGTGGTTACTGCTTCAAAGTTCTCCGCAGCTGCACGGAACAGATATATTTACTACAATGGCGAGCTTAATTGCATGCCAAGTGGGCTCGGATCACTGGTGACCGGTCTCCCACCAGCAGTGAAGTGTCTGCCTCGAGGCATATGGCAAGATCTTACCAAGGCAAAGAATACTCCCACAGACGCCAGTGACGAGTCGATCCACGAATTTATCAGCAGACGCTTTGGCAAGGACGTGGACGATAACCTCGCCTCAGCTGTGATGCACGGCATCTATGCAGCAGACACAAAGACGCTAAGCGCTCGCGCCTTACTCTATCCATTCTGGCTAGCGGATCGCACAGGCAAGCATGGCGTGATCAGGGGTTTACGTCGGGTAGCAAAGCTTTCGCGCGCACGCAATGCCCGGTTTGCAGTTCGTGAGGCAGAAGAACAACTGGCTGTATCTAGACGGCGCTCCGCCAACCCTGAATTCTGGGATGCGATGGACGAGGCAAGCATGTACTCATTCCGCGACGGAATTCAAACGCTTTCTGACGGTCTTGCTGTCAGGCTCAGATCTTACTCCAATGTAGAATTAGTAACTGGACAACCTGCAACCGAAGCGCGGATAGGCCCAACTGACTGTGCTGAAATTGTTCTCGCCGACGGCCGTGTTGTGCGCTCACAGCATGTGGTCAACACGCTTCCTCTACATTGCATACGAAAACTGTTCGAGAAGTCGTCCTCCAATGCGCTGCTGGATGAGACGCCGTATGCCAGTGTGGCCGTGGCTAACGTTGTCTATGGGAAGAAGGACATTACGCCTGTAGATGGCTTTGGCTATTTGGTGCCGCGTGCCTCAGCAGCCAGCTCAAAGGCGCTTGGAACTGTGTTTGACTCGTGCACACTGCCTGCACAGGACGGTGGAGCTGAGCTTTCGCGTCTCACCGTAATGCTTGGCGGAGCGCGGTTTAACGAACTATTTGGAAGTCCTGCGTCTGCTTCAAAAAAAGCACTTGAAGATGCTGCAGTTGAGACTCTTCGCAGTCATCTTGGCCTGCGGTCCACACCCATCGATGTGGATGTCAGCATTGGCGAGCAGTGTATCCCATCCTACACCGTTGGATATATTGATCGGCTGAAGGCAATGCACAGATGGGTACATGGTCAGCTCGGAGGCCGCATGAGTGTTGTTGGCGCTGCCTATGGCGGTCCTGCTGTTCCACAATGCATTATCCACGCCCGGGATCTGGTTCACCACCACTTAAGGCTTGATGCGCTAGACAAGCCACAAAACGTTACAGGACTCGAAGAAATCATCAGTGGATTTGATTAAATACGTTGATTTTGATCAATACTACCACAAAAAATGTTGATGCGAACTGCTTTTTGCAAGTACGCACACTTCTATTTCAGTTCTCATTAGTCTTGTCTACATTTACAACAAGCAACCACAGCTGCCACACACTCTTTTTGGCTAGATCGCACACACACATCATGGACACAAGCGAGGACTTGCCCAACTACATTGCACTACAGACTGTCCCTGAGAGAAAGTTCGATATTCTTCCAGGTGCCAGTGCTGATCTGACTTCCGTCACGTTCTGCGTAAAGGAGGAGGATCATACACTCGGGAACTCACTTCGATGGGCCATCATGCAGAACCCGCAAGTTGACTTTTGCGGTTACTCTATCCCTCATCCTTCAGAGGCAAAGATGAACATTCGTATCCAGACAACTGAGAAAAGCAACGCTATTGACGCTATGGATAAGGGCATCAACGACTTGAAGTCTGTGTGTCAGCTTATGAAGGCAAAGTTTCAGCAACGGTGCCAGGAGGGGGATTACGCACGGATCGACTAAGACATCGCGCTACCTGTGTTGGGGTCTTTGGGATGTAGAGCACGATATTTGAGATAAAAAAAAAGTCTTCTGTATTTTTGGATACGAAAATAAACCATGCGAACAACATTTTGGTGGTAATGCTTACTGAACCGCAACAGCATTATCTGTGTGTCTCTTCCCTTGCCTTTGCTGTCCACGTCCACGTCTCTGGTCCTGCTTCTGGTCATCCTTCTTGCCAGCAGAAGTGCCGCGCTTGTCAATAGCGCCGTTAAGCACCTGCGACCGGAACACCAGTGCCCTTGTACGCTCGATAACCTGCTGATAAACAGGGTTGTAAGACGGGTTCATGATAATCGTATTTTCCTTAAAGTCGACCTTGGCATCCATGCGTGTGTCGCGGATGAGCTTGACAATCCACTTCTCGCCCTCCTCCTGCCTCATGTTCAGCCGCCCGGTCAGCCCTGCCATGTCAATGCGCTTGTGGATGCGGCAGTAGACCTCGGCAAAATAGAACCGTGCATTCTCCACAAAGTCATCCACTGCAGGAGTCAGGAAAAAGTCTTTGTCTAGGACATCTTCGCACTGCTCGAGCTTCTCGGCTGCCCTGTCAAAGTCAAAGTCAATGTAGAGGGCCTCGATAAACTCGGTGACTGGATCGCGATACATGTATGCCACCTGCTCAATAATCTTGACCAGCTGTTGCATCATGCTGCGCTTTCTGCGATTGGTCACCACAGCTGCAACCAGGTAGCGCAGAATCCATGGACACGCGTTCTGGATCGTGCTGATGTACTGCGGCAGCATAAATGTGTCGACAATCCCGTCACGGCCCTTGGGATGATTAAAGAAAACAAACATGGACCAGTGAAGCAGCCACATACGCTGCTGCAGCTGTTCGGTCGGCGACTTGAAATGGGTCTTGTCAATAGTCTCCCTCAGCTTCAGGATGTCCTCAAAGGCAACCTCCCAGTTTCCAAGCAGAATCTCCGAGGCAAGCTTCCCCCACATGGCCGACAACGTAAGCTCCGCGTCAGTTGATAGGATGCTAAAGTGTAAAAGCATATCGGCCGAGCCGCCGTAATTACCGCAGCTGTACTGGAGCTGTCCATAGTTGTACAACTCAAGCACCATCTCGGGGGTGCACTGGTAATTCTCATGGAGTAGCTTCATGTTCTGAAGCTTGTCCTGACGCAGTGAACCCGCAACCTCAGGATTTTCGATCACCTCGCGGATGTGCTTGGTTTTCATCTCGCTCTCCAAAAGCTTCTCAATAACCTCCTCGCGCTTCTTGTCAAAATCGGCTGGCAAATCATCCACGTCGTGCAGCTGCTTGTAAAGCTCACCGGTATAGTCGACCATGCCAGTGCTTGAGAGCAACTCGACCTTGGCCTTTAGCACATCCTCAGCCTTGTATACATCCTTTGTGGATAGAAACTCGAGAAGCGGGAATACCAGCTGACGGTCCAGCGAAGGAATCATGCGCGTCGTCAAATCGTACTGCGCCATGTTGGTAGTGGGTTTTCAGACAAGCGCTTTGTCTTCAAATGAAATAGATATGGAAAGATGAATGCTCAAAAGCCTGAATGATTCACGCCTAGTGCCCTCTGTTTCCTGACCTGCGACCCCTCAAAAGAGTAAGAAAAAAGTTGCCAGCAGATGCAAATGCGAAATAAAGCAGAGCTATTCAGGCGAGAGACAGGGAAAAGAAAAATGATTGAGCCTGATTTGCAGCGAAGCGCAGAAGCAAAGGTAATTCAATTTCCTCCTCGGCTTCAAGAGCATGGCTCTGAAGCTTTGGTTGCTGTCTTCCAACCCTTTGCCTGCAATTTTTTCCACTCTCGGGGCTGTTGGGGGCGGCAACAAGCTGCTGCTGAGGGGGACATTGCACTGATTTGATAAATGAATTGATGATCTGATGTGTGCGCTTGGCTGTGTGTGTTCAACAGAGCAAGCCAGTGGTGCTGCCAAAAGAGCATCTATATGCTACTGGATGCCAGGCTCACTCTTTTCTCCTCGCATCCAATATTTGTCGCAAGGGTTTTTAAACCGTGAGTGTTATATTTTGTACAGTGGAGGAGTGGGAGTGGAAGGCAGCAACGGACGAACGACCAGCTTATACAATGGATTCAGGCAGTGAATATCGATGCAAAGATTGCAGAGCGATTAGTGACAAATGAATGGATTCGCGCAGTGATGGATGCGACATATGATGTCTGCAGCAATATATAGAGCGGATGGAAGCTCTTTGATGCGTATATTGGAATTGAGTCTTGCATTGAGGCTTTAAAGGAAATTGAACTCCATTTGAATGGTCTTGGGGTGACTGGATTTAGCATTGCCGTTTGGCTACTTGACTACATCTTCTGTTAACCAAACAGACAACAGCAAAACCACTGCTCCTATTTTTCCGTTGGTTATTGCTAGAATTTGCTTGCGTCTGCCCTACAACGGGCAACTACACGAGAGATAGATAGGTGCTGATATACCTAAGCTCCATTACCCACTCTTCACCCCTGCGTTGCGCGAAATTGTGTAATTGTGACTCTGGAAGACGCCAATATTGCTGTGCTTATGCAATGGTACTAATATTGGATAAGATGGCAAATGTTCCAAAGAACATCATGTAGATAACAACAGATAACGATGGCAAAGACCGCGCACAAGAACCAGCTGGCACCGGGCATTAGCCGTCTGTCGCACTCGAAGGTGTTTTCGAAGCGCGCGACGTACAAGGCGAAGAAGGAGTCGAAGCCTAAGGCCGATGCAGCGGAGGCTAAGAAGGCATTTGTGCGCAAGCCGTACGTGAAGGAGGACCTTGTTGATGTTCTCACAGCCAAGAAGAACGAGCTGGTTCAGGCAGCAGTTACGCCGAGGCCCAAGCACAGCCGCAAGGCTCTGCGCGCGCCTAAGCTGCGCAAATCTATCACACCCGGCACTGTGCTGATTATGCTTGCAGGTCGCTTCCGTGGTAAGCGCGTTGTGTTCCTTAAGCAGCTCAAGTCGGGATTGCTTTTGGTTACTGGTCCGTTCAAGCTTAACGGTGTTCCTCTGCGTCGCGTCAACCAGGCATATGTTATTGCTAGCTCAACCAAGGTTGATATTTCGGGCGTGAAGATCGACTCAAAGTTCAACGACGCCTACTTCAAGCACGAGAAGGAGGCCAAGCTGAAGGGCACCGAGGAGGAGTTCTTTGGCAAGGAGGCACAGAAGAAGGAGCACCCGGCGCACAAACTTGCTGACCAGAAGTTGGCTGACAAGGACATTGTCGCAGCTGTCGCCAAGGTCCCGTACCTCGCATCGTATCTTAGCTCGACATTCTCTCTAACTAAGGGCCAGGCACCCCACAAGCTCAAGTACTAAATTAGCTAACACTCTTTTTTCAAAGGGGGATGCTTGACCACCCGCACTTTCTTGTCGCTTCTTACTGTTTAAATGAGTTGATTTGGTTTGAGGGCTTTTGTATGGAGATCCAACTACCACCCAAAATGACATTCTATGTGTAAGAGTGTAGAGTACTGTTTTTGGCACTCCCTATAGCAAATTGGCCTCTCCGAGGGAGTGGCTTATAGAATCGTTTTCTCTGTCTGTCTGTATCTGTCCGAGATCAGCTCCATTAATTGTGATTATTTGCAGAGTCAATAAAAGAATTATAACCATCACATTTTTTTTAAATAGACTACTAAGCCATTTTGCCCAACTCTACTCAGTTAGTGCCATACAGTTCTGTAAAGGTTTACGCAATTTACATCGCAAATTTCTTAAGATAAACAATAAACTTAATAAAATAGCGTGGTGCACTATTGATAATAAAGCCCTGTGCCCTGGGCAATGGGAACAACATATCCGACGTGAGATTAAACATTATGTCATGTAAGGAGTAATAAAATCCTGCCCTGAGCGGCAGGCAGCAACGCTGCCATTGCGAAATAGGACAGAAAAAACATCCCCGCCTGAACCTGGTACCAGAGTTGATATATTTTCCATAGAAAAAGAAAGCTTACACAGGACAACGTTCTTGGGCGTTTAATGCTGGTAAGGACCACAGCAGCCCAATGCTGCATAGCGAATGGCGTAGATTTGTACTTGGCGGATCACGTGACTTGGTATGTGGCTTAAACGTGGCTTGGCTTGCTTCTCCTGTCTGCAGCATGTGTACCCAAGCCAGCAGAGGCCTGCCGCAAAAGTAAATAAAAAGGCGCGTTCTTGGAGAAGACGGCGTAAACCTTTCTCTTCTCTTTTCTTCTTCTGTTTCATCAATATGAACACACTTAAACTACTTTCTTCCTATCAATCACTTTTTCGCGATGTTCATCGTTTCTTCGGTATTCGCACGCGTTCTTCGGATGGCTGAGACGCGTTCTAAATTTACGCCCGCAAATTCCAAACACGATTCTCTTATGTTGCAACCGAAGCGCTTGGCGGTTGAACATATGGCTTCTAACAACAACAGTTTTACTCTGAGGAGTATGCGTTTTGGAGGTTTCAACACGTTTAGCCGTTGGAACCTATTTGAAAACAATTGGTACGCGAACCTGAAGCAAGCCTCCGAGCAGCGCCAGGCTCTGGAGAGCAAGCTTGCGGATGCACACAACGCCGCCGCTGAGCAGAATCAGCAGTGCAAGTCGCTTAAAGTTGAGCTTGCAGTCATGGAAAAGCAGAAACGCGAGGAACTCAAAGTTAGGCTCGCGAATACACTAGAGACCGCTACCAAGGAAAGGCACGAGGCGCTTGAAGATGAGATTGATGACGCTCTTGAGGCTGCGATCGGGTCGGAGCAGCAGTGCGAGGTGTTTGAGGCTGATATTGCGGATGCGCTTGATAAAGTTAAGGAGCCGAAGCAGGATCGCGAGTCTCTGAAGATGGCATTCGAGAATGAGCGCTCAGCCAACGCGGCGTTTATCGATGACGCTATGCGCAATCTGAACGATGGTATGTACCAAGCCGACCAGCGACGTCGGTCACTGGAATCTAAGATCGATGACGCGCTCAAGGCTGCAGTCGGCTCAAAGCAGCAGTACGAGCTGCTCGAACTTGAACTTGTAGATGCACTCGACGAGGCTGAGGATCTGAAGCAACAGTGCGACGCATTGGGGATTGAGATTGAGAAGGAGCGCTCAATCAACGTCGAAAACTTGTATGACAGAATGTGCAGACGGGAAGAGGTCTTGCACTATGCCGAAAGGCGGTGTCGGGCGCAGAGGATCGAGATTGAGGATACTCTCAAGGCTGCAGTTGGGTCGGACCAACAGTTTGAGCTGCTTGATTTTGGATACATAGATGCACTCGACGAGGTCGAGGAACTGAAGCGGCAGCGCGACGCACTGGCGATGGCGATTGAGGAGGAGCTCTCAACCGACGTCGGGCCTTTGTGTAACAGAATACGCAAGCGGAATGAGGACTTGTACCAAGCCAGACGGCGGTGCCAGACGCTGATAATTGAGATCGAGAATGCTCACAAGACGGCAGCCCGCTCGAAGCAGCAGTACGGGCAGCTCAAGTTTGATCTTGAGGATGCGCTTGACGAGTTTGAGGAGCTGAAGCAGAAGCGCGAGGCTCTGCGGATGTCACTTAGGATGGAGCTCAATCGCACGCTGCGAAAGGGCGCTAGGTGCACATAGGTTATTAGTTTTCAGCCAAGCAGTGCAACGGTAGTGTTGGCACTGAGCTTATGGCTTGAAATGACCATCTGACGCCTGGAATAAAGAGCTCAATCTCAAGCTGCAAAAGGGGCGCTAGGTGCACATAGCGACTCCCGACCATTAGGGTTGGTGAGGGCCCTTAGCTACAAACACATTTGTATCTTTTTATCATTTTTACATCAGCCCTTCTGGCTGTATCTCTTTTTTACAATTAAATTTTAGCATTTTTATCAAAAAATACTAAAAACAATTAAGCTTTTGTATTTATTCGCCTTTATAGAGTTTTTCTGTTTGCTATCGCGGACTAACATTTCGAAAGAGAGATTATCGCTAGATCTGTAGACTAGCACTTTACCTGATAAAATAATGATACAACGTTCTCTTTCAATGTGACGTTGTATTGTAATAATTGTAAAGAGAATCTTGCAACATGTCTAGCACAAATTACAAAGTAGAATGCTCTACATATGCAGCTTGCCTATTTCTCTGATCGAAAAGATAATAGTTCAAGCAATGCAACTAAAGACAATTATTAAATAACACTTTCTGCAGCAATCCTACTACTTGTACATTTTTTACAAAGCGAAGAACCTACATGTGGTGTTGACAAGCGTTAGTACTCAAATACCTTGCTTGCAGTATCCTACGAGATGGATTTCGCAGGCTAAAAACATCCCCGATATGAGATTAAGCATTATATACTGGGAAGTGCCCCATTGGTCATGCCTTTGGCATAGCCAATGGACCGAACTTGGAACTGGAGGTGCACGGATTCGGTTTTTTAAAAAAAAAAAAAACTATTAGCACATCAAGTGAATAGCGTTTGCAATAATTGAGGTAAATATTTTTTGGCAGCAAATGGACTTGTGTTTTGTGTCAAGAGAAACAAAGTGTGCGTGATTGGCGTGGGTAGTTGGCGGGTACAGTTTGCGTCGGCAGAGAAGAAGAAAAAACCAAGAAACAGATTAACAAGACATTAGTAGTAGTTTTGAGTAGACACATAGCATATATGTTTTTAACAATGTCATAGCAATACAATACAATACATATAACTTGTCGCTCGTAAAAAGAGTGTTGGCTGCCCCGTGCTTATCAGTCTGCTCCCCAAAAACCAACGCAAACCACACTGCCAACGGCACTTCCACTCATGCACAAACGACGCCCCCGCAAACAACAAAAGCAGACTACCTGAATGGCGCAAACCCGCTTATACCAAATAACGCCAGAATAATCTTTCTAACTGCCAATATTTCTGGAAAATAGAGCATTTTTTGTGAGTTTGTTATGTATCGGAGAAAAATCTATTTTGTTTTCTGGTGGTTGATGTTGCAGTCAAGTTAATACCACGACTAAAAGCCCTTCTCAGTCAGCCACTTGCGAAGCTCTGTAGAGCGGTCACCCTTGATAACCAGCTGCCTCGAGATAGCCTTGACCATAACGGATTCTTCATCAAGGGCCTTTGATATTTCAGTACGCAAAGCGTCAAGGTCGCCATCAATACGACGAAGAATGGTCAGTTTGCGTGTACGACCGTTTCGAACTTCGGTATAGACAGGAAGCGATTGGAAGCGAGTGCGGCGTACATAGTAGGGGTACTTGACCGCTTGGGCTAGTTGGTCCGTCTTTGAGTCTGCTGGGTTTTTGGTTAATGTGCTCTGGAAGGCGCGTAGAATGAAGCGCGGCGTCGAGCGGGCAATCGCGAGATTCGGCGCGAATAGGCTGAGCATTATTATGAGACCTCGTGTTTGTCGTTGCCTGCCGCTTAGTAATATGACAATTCAAGGGAGTAGGTGTCGGATGGACGAGTACAGAACGATTTTTTCTTTATCTTTTTTCTTTTAATATAACAAACAGTTAATAGAAACACCAGTGAATGAAGGCCAAGTTTGATGAAATGCGTCCGAGAAATATTGTTGTGGACGAAATAAGACGGTGCGTGGATCAACAAAAGAAGACGACTGATTGCAGATGTGATCAGAAAAAGTGCATATCTAGGGAAATGATTTTGCGGGAACGCAAGATGACCTATATCTTGCTTCCAGTCTGGGTAGTAGAAAAATATAGCGGTTCTGTTTTAGCAAATACTACTTAAAGGCATTACGCTTGTGTTTGGGATGCTGGGCAGAGTGGTCCGGCTAAAACCCCACGTAGGGTTGTCTCGCAGGATACAAGAGCAGCGACGGAGGAAACACAACAACGTACTGGAAACTTTGCGCTCGCGGCAGCTGGTGCAGGCAGTTACAAGCGAGGAGATGGCAAAACGGGTAGAGAAACCGGTGGCAGTGTACTGCGGCGTGGATCCTACAGCAGCAAGTCTGCATCTTGGTAATATGGTGACACTGATGGGGCTGCTGCACTTCCATCTGGCAGGGCACCAGGCGATCCCGGTGGTGGGAAGCGCAACAGGGATGATCGGCGACCCGAGCGGACGTAGCACAGAGCGTGCGGCGCTCGAGGCACAGGAGTTGGCGCAGAACGTAAGCGGGATCGAAGCGCAGCTGCAGCGGTTCTTTGTGCGTGGGGCGGAGTATGCAGCGGGGCGCATCGAAGGGCTGGTTCCCGCGGAGCTACAACAAGTGCGGGTGCTGCGTAACGGCGAGTGGTACAGCGGAATGGGAGTGCTGGAGTTTTTGGGAAACGTGGGGCGGCACGCGCGGATCGGGATGATGATGGCCCGGGACAGTGTGCGCACACGCCTGCAGTCGGAGCAGGGGATCAGCTTCACAGAGTTCTCGTACCAACTGCTGCAGGCATACGACTTTTGGTACCTGTACCGACATCACGGGTGCAGGATCCAGGTGGGCGGTAGCGACCAGTGGGGAAATATCACTGCAGGCACGGACCTGATCCACCGCATGTGCAGCAGCGCGGGGGAGACTAATGCAGAGGCGGCGTACGGGCTGACAATTCCACTCTTAACTACGGCTTCGGGGGCAAAATTTGGCAAGTCGGCGGGCAACGCGTTGTGGCTGGACGAGAAGCGTACGTCAGCATTTGACGTGTACCAGTTTTTTGTGCGCACGACGGACGGCGATGTGGAAAAGCATCTAAAACAGCTTACACTGTTGCCGCTTGAGCGGATTTCACAGACGATGGTGGAGCACGCGCGTGCGCCGGAACGTTTTTTAGCGCAACGATTGCTTGCCGCAGAGGTGACAGAGTTGCTTCATGGTGCGGCAGGGGTGCGGCAGGCGAAGTGTGCAACGGAGGTGTTGTTCGGCGCGGGCGAGGGAGGTGAGCAGCAATTCACGGCACAGGACTTTGCGCAGGCTTTTGCCGGTGACCGGCGAATGGTTGCTGTAGCGCGGACGCAGGTGGCGGGATTGGGAATCGATGCAATTGCGGTGCTAGCGGGAGCGTGCAAATCAAAGGCGGAGGCGGCGCGACTTGCGCGTGGCGGCGGATTGTACTGGAACGGACGAGCAGTGAGCAACAGCAAGTGGGAGCCATGCGCTGACAACGGCGACTTTGTAGGCGGTGGCACGATCGGTGTGATTCGCACGGGCAAGGCAAACCACCGGGTGGTGCGGATAGTAGATTAGGGCGATGCTAGTTTGTCGGTTAGCATGTTTGCTTAACAAAAAAATCCCGAAAGCAGGCATAAATAGACTCTGGTTTTAAGTTTTTAAAAAATAATTGAAAAAAATACGTTAGCGCTGTGCAAAGCTGCGGGCCACCAGGGCCTTGACGCCACCAACAGAAAGAGCGACGCGAAGCACATGGGTGACGGCAAAGCCGACGGCGATGAATAGCGCGACGGCAGCGGTGACGAGGGTGACAGGCACAGCAAACATAAAACGCGGGGCAAAGACCTTCCATACCATCAGGTGGCGGCGGAAGTAGGCAGCACAGGCGGCGGTGCTCAACGCAACCAGCAGATAGTAGACGGCGTGCAAAGCAGCAGCGCCAGAAATGCGGGCAAGATAGCGTGCGGGGTCGCGGTTTAGTGCGGGTGCCGCCAGCGACTCATTCCACAGCACAGATAGTGGCACGCAGAGAGCGGCCAGCACAAATGGCGCCAGTGTGTTGAGCGCGACGAGCACGCCGCAGACAACCAGGTGCATGTCGCGCATGCCGACAAACGCAACGTTCCATTGAATGGACGCCAGTGTGAACTGATGGCCAGTAGCAAAAAACCCGAGAAATGCCAGCTGCGCCATCATCACAGCATGTGCCGGCAGCAACCGCAACGCAGCGGCGGGCGGCAGCGCGTCGCGCAACGCGTCAAACAGCTCAGCGCTCAACAGCAGTGCAGCCAGCGTCATCGACAGCACCACGCCACCCGCCGGCTGTTGAACCAAATACAGCACACAGAAAACTGCCGATATAAACAGCACGTGCGCTGCGCCAAACGCGTTACCAAAGCCCAGCACGACGGCACGACGCGGTGCAGCGCCTACGTCTGCAGCGCCCTCGTCCAGCGTTACGTCCACGCACAGCGGACTGGCATGCCATGCGGCCACGCCACCGCCTAACGCCACGCCGGCGGCCAGGCGTGCCAATACCACACGCACATCAGCCCAGTCAGGCTGCCCGGGCGTCTGGGCGGCAGCACGCGCGTCGAACGCGTCCAGCAGCCAATGCGCAGCAGCTAGCGCCATGCTTAAATGCATACCGACGCCAACCCACAGCCGCGCCACCACCGCACGGTCGCTACGTGATCGCCGGAGCACGCGCTTGATGCCCAGCGGCACTAGCCACACCATCAACACGTTAGCCGCCGCCAGCCACAGCGGACTTACGGACGCCGCGGCCGCGCCGTAGAACGTCGGTGTACACCGCGGCAGCTGCTCCTCGCGACACACAGTTGACAGCGCTGCAATGCGGTTAAGCACTGCCAGCGCTGCCGCGCATGCAAGTGCCCGCCGCGCCGCCGCGCCCTGCGCTTTGCCTACCGCTGCCGCTCGTACCGCCACGCCGCCTGCTACCAGCACTAGCGTCTGCGTCGCAAACAGCACCACACTGTCCTCGCTGACCGTAAAACTATTTGACAGAAACGCCATACAGTGCAGCGCCGCACCCACAGCAGCCGCCGCGAGCAGCGGCACGGCGGCAGTAGCCGAGCCGTTGTGCGCGGCTGCGTTAACCGATTCGCTCCATAGCCCTGTTAACGCACCCCACAACCCCACACACAGCCCCGTCGCTGCACCCAGCGCTGTACCTGCCCCCGTAGCCTCCAGCGCTGTCGCGTGCGACGCACCGTGCGCCACTAATAGCGGTTGCAGTGCACGCGCGATCAGCACCCCAGCCATTGCACCGCCGAACAGCGGGCGCGTGGCCCGCAAGGCAATGCTCTCCAAAGGCTGCTGCTGTGCGCGCACATAAACCAACACTGCCGCAACAAGTGACATTGCTAGCGTAGCAAGCCCCACAGCTATCAGCGCCGCGTCAAACTGCGCCCACATTTGCCGCAGCGCGCCCAGAACTGTGCGCTGCAGCACAAAGTACTCTGTCGCCGCTTCCTCCTCGGCTGCCGCGCGCCCACTACGCGTCGCCTGCTCTGCTGTCTGGTACGCTGACTCAGCACGTGCGTGCATATCACGCCACAAGCGCAGCGTCGTCGCTGGAAATCCGTGGGCGGGCGACGCCGCGGCGTACGCGTCGATGTATCGTAGCGTCTGCGCCGCGTTCAGCCGCAGCGCGCGCAGCAGCCCCCACTCGCCGTTGTCGCCGTCGCCCGCAAACATTTCCGGAATCACCGCGCCCAGACTATTAAACGGCACTGGTAGACCCAGCGCAAGCGCCAGCGTCGGCACCAAGTCAATCTGCGCCACACTGCGCTGCTCTGGCGCCGTTACGCGCCCGCCATAAGCGTCGCTGAGGTGTGTGTTGTGCCACCACCCGTGCCGCAGGTCTGTGTCCAGCGGTTCCCCCGCTAGCCGCGCCTCCGCTGCGCGCAGCACACGCGCCGCCCGCGCATCGCCCGCCGCGCTGCGCCATGGCCGGTTTGCGTACACCCACAGTGCTGCGTCAACCTCGCGCGGGCTGTCTCCACCGTGGTCACCCGTGTCATCCATGCCGTGGTCGCCCAAAACCACCAGCGCCGTCGCCCGCTTGTCGCCATCAATCGCCTCGACGATCAGCTCAATTGCCGCGTTCATCTGCGCCAATTTGCCACCAATCGCTGCATGTTCAGGCCCGAATCGGTGTCCGCAGTGGTCCACCCCCAGTCCATGGGCCACAATCACCTCCCATTCGCCGTGCAGCTGCGCTGCGTCCACCTGCGCGCTGCCCATTCCCGCCGCTTCAAAATCAGCGTGCTCCCACGTCTGCTGCTGCCGCACCAACTCGCGCCATCGCTGCCGCTGCTCCTGCACCCGTGTCGCCTGCGCCGCGCTCATCTGTGTTTCAGCTGCCTCGGGCCCCAATAGGAGCTCTGGTAGCCGGCTGAACACCCCGTCGTCAACTGTGTCCAAGTCCCACACGTTAAGGCTGGGAAACTCGCGCACTCGTGCCCATCCCTTGCTGCGCTGCCACTCGCCGCTGGTCTCCGCGGCCTGTGTGTCGCGCAACTCCTCTGGAAACAGGCTAAGCCATGTATCGTCTCCCAGAAACACCACGTTGCGTGCACCCGTGCGTGCCCGTCCCGTCGCCGCGTCGCATCCCTCCGCTGGCTGTCGCCGCAGCGCTTGCAGCCAGTTGTCCTCGTCAATTGCGCTACCTGCAAAATTGCTCCCTGCATCAATAAACGTAGGCAGCTGCCCTGTTGTCAGTCCTTTCAACCGCTGCAGCGTCGTCGTCGGCGGATCAGCCCGGAACCGGAAAAGCTGTGCTTGGTCCGGCCGCGCCGCTCCAAGCCGCCCTAGCACCGGGAGCTGGTTGTGGTATGGCTTTGCTTTGCCCGCCGCTGTCGTGTTCAGTTCGCTGCTCCACGTTGCAAAGTCCACGCGCAGTGCATCAACCACCAGCACGATCACCCGCTCAAACTTGGCTGGGTACCATTCACAAGTGTTTTCTGCCGTTGTTACCCCACTGTATGGCAGCTCCGATGATACCGAACGGTCTGGCAGCACCATGCGTGTTAGGAGGAACCCGCGCGCAAACACCCAAAAACCTGCCGCCATTATTGCCACTATCATTGTCGACACTACCCAGTGCCCGCGTACAGGTAGCGAGGTCTTGCTTGGCACATGCGCATCGCCTGTTCTGCGCTGCCGCTCGGGCTCTGTGTTGTTGCTATCCATTTGGTGCTGTGCCAACGCTTCCACTAGTCAACAGTAGCCTCTGCGTTGTTTTGTTACAGGGATCGGCCAATGCGGTGCACTTCGCTTTGGCTGGCAAAAGAAAAGAAATGAACACACCAAAACAACTAGTCCAAGAACACCTCCACCTCTGCTATAGCAAACAGCTGTTGTAGCTGATATGGTTTGACTAGGTAAATGCCTCTCTATGAATTACTAATATGGAGTCTAGCAAGACCTGCAAGTTGATATACAGCATAGAAATGGGGAGGGGGACCATGTAGTGGAGTTTTAAGCTCATGGTTTTGAGTGCATGTCTACCAGTGCGCATTTTTGCTGGAGATAATCAACACTAGCTGATCATTTAATGGCAGTGATCGTGATTCAAGCTGCCTGTTATGGACTTCAACTGTGGTTCGCCCGTTCGTGGTGGTGCTTACAAAATCTAAAACACAATAGAGAATTCAACAGAGCAATGTATTCTTCAAAAAAAAAAAAAATAGATGCTACATGTGTGTGCTAGTGCGCGGCCTGTGCGGCCTGCGCAGGCTTTGCCGCAGCCACAAAAGCACGCATCTGCTGCATCGTCCCCTCGTACTGCTCATCCGAGAGCGGCGAAAAAACTATCGGACAATCTGGTGGCTGCGTCTTGAACAGGCTTTCTGGAAGCCGGGACTTCATAGAATCAACCCTCGCGTGCTCGCGGAACTGCGCTAGGTCGCTCTTGAACTTCATATATGCCCCGATGTTGTAGCAGTCCCGCGGCTGCAGTTGTTTTAGCACGCGGTTCTTGAACGCGTTCTTCAGATAGTGCAACGCGTGGTAAATGTAATCGCTGTACGCTGTCCACTGCGGAAACTGCTGCTCAAGCCCAAACCGCCCGTCCTCCAGCCGCACCAACGGGTGCGACACCGAAGTCCCCATCGTGATCACCGGGTGCGTCCGAGGATATTCGCGCGGGATGTCGATCCGGAACCGTATTACAGCATCGCGCCAATATCCACGCTTTACAAACATCACTCCGTACCACACGTTAATGCTCCCCAGTGACGGCATCACATACACACCCCGCGGGTTGTGTCCCAGCGCGCTCAGCCCCATCAGCTCAATCCGTAGCTCACACCGCCGCATGTGCTCTGAGTAGAATCGCCCCGTACTGGTAATTGCCAGCGGCACTGCAGGGCCGCGCAAGTCTTCCTCGCTCATATGCCACTCCTCGCCATCCCTGCCATTATGTTTCGATGGCTCTTGTGCTGCCGGCTCATCCACGTCCATATCATCTGCCTCCGCCAAGATGCCACTACCCTGTGCTGCAGCGGCCGCCCGTGGTGCCTTTGTCGGTGTCTGTAGCGCAGCGCTAGTTAGGCTAGCAATATCTCTGCTTTGACTGTTCTTTTGTGATGCTTGCGCGCTTTTGCCGCCACCAGCCCCTGTATACGTTGCAAAGAACAGGTCTTTCAGCCGTTGTGAAGGCGATTTTGTGCTGCCTGTTTGTGCTTGCCCTTGCGCCCCGCCGCCATCCACTCTGTCTCTGAAGCGGGTTGTTGCCCTGCGTGTCGGTGTTTCAAACAGCATGTTCTGGCTGTCCATGTCCGTTATAATGTGCCAGCACCTCAAAGTAGATATTTAAGTAGATAAATAAAAGGTAGCAGTATTTATTGCTGCTCTATGCAAAGGTAAATGGAAGTGGTGTTTACGATACGGATTGTAGAGACAAGGAAAACACTTTGCTCAACTGGTTTACAAGCCACTTGTTTTTTAGAAGCACGTGACCCAAAACGTTGTTTATTTTTTTTAGATCCCAACGAGTGCTCAACAAACCCTAGAAAAATTATGTTAAGCCGTCTTGATCTTGGTTTAAAGTAATGGTGACTACTCCAAATGTTGTTGTTGTGATTCCTGTGTCATGGACTGCTTGATAGGCTTCTGCAACTGATAAACAAGAGTGCAGCATTTCTATGCCGAAAACGCTCAGAAATCCCTTTCCCCTCGCGCAGACTGAATAAGATATGTTGGAAGTTTAAAACAGCAACGACATCGCGATCCCAAAGTCCAGATTGGGATACGGATCAGAAGGAGAAGCAGGGTCGCACCACAGCTCAGGGTCAAGGCACTTATTATTTGTACAAAAAAAATCCCATGACACCTAACTTTTCTCCTGATAGTCTGTTCTTTCTTAAGAAAGTTCAAAGCCTCAAAATGCATTCAATATTTCTAGACAATGTTATATGCTAGGATATGTTGCTTGACCAGTTTTATTTTTATTAGATCCAGTCAAATGATTGCAACTGCAGTTTGTCAGATATCGCGCATTCATTAATTTTACTTAGCGTTGTCTATGGGCGATCGGTCAGACAAACATAAGCTAACAATATGAGCAAAACAGATTATGTGTAGGAGGGAGGAGGGACAAAAGATGTTTTTAATGGCTTAGCTCTACCACGTGTTGCTCCCCACAAATATATTACAAAGTAAATCTTATTGTACTAACACAGACTACTAGCACGCGAGGACTTAAGTCCATTACTAGTGCTTGTGTTTCTATTAATCATGTATATGTGACTACAAAATTAACAGCGGGATACTTGAGTGACAATATGGCCCCAATACCTTCTAAAGAGCAGAATGATTTGCGCCTTAATTTTCTCCACTCTGCGACACACGCCGCATTCAAGGTCTGTCCACAGTTGGCTGGATTCTACGGCGATATATTTCTAAGCGCTCTCGGCACACAGCGCGTCTCAAATTCAATTCAGCGCCAGCTCTGTGTATATTGCGGCTCACCTTTGGTCGATGGATGCAGTGTGTCGCGGGTATCGGTAATTAAAAATACACCCAAGAAGAAGCCCAGGTTAGCGCCGAGAGCTGCACGAGACAAAGACAGCCATGGCGATTTGCGATTAAAAGTTGTTCGTATAAAACCTAACGACGCTTTATCTAGAGCTGATGGCTCAGGACTCTCGCATGAGCAACGGCTTGCACAGCTGCGCAACCAGCGAAATACAGTCCAATATACTTGTGGCATGTGCCGCACCCGCATAGTGTATCCTGGTGCAACAAAATCGGGTCTACGCGCTGCAGGTTTAGATGGGAAACCGGGCCGGTTAAACATACCAGATAAAGCCATTAAAACAACAGAGTCAGTCAGTGAATTAGTTGGCTCTGCTTCTGCACGAGACATTGCGCCATCATTCACTGCTTCCGCCGCTCAGCCTAGCGGCGGGTCTGGTGGTCCTGATTGCAAAACGTCCGCAGGCAATGACGGGGGTGCGGCGATAAAGAAGCGCAAAAGACACAAAAGCAATCTGCTTGCAGCAGTGGCTGCCAACAGGAAGAAAGCGGAGGAGAAAACTGCGAGCAGTTCTGGATTCAGTTTGGACGACTTCTTGTCTGGTTTGTAGAAGCTTCACCTACGTTTATTTTAGGCTCCGAGTCTACAAGTATAGAATGTTCATCATCACTTTCCAGCACAAAGGTGTGATTGTGTTGGGTGAATCCACGACAACGAGCCTCAATGGAGGTGTTTAGCCGCTAATTATCGACTGCTTAATTCGGCTTTATTCATAATTATGTGGAGACAATGACGTCTGTAACCTCAACACTGCGTTATTCTGCTCTATTGCGCACGCGGGGGAGAACCGTTGGCTTTAATCTCTCTCGAGCTGTATATTGCCTAGAATATTCATCCTGTATGTCTTCCAATTTGCCATGTGCATGTAAAGTGTTTAGAGCGTCTCTTGACTATTTTTTTCTTTACTGTCAGTTTTTGCTTTTGCTTATTAGTAACCATGTCAACAGATATGTTTGTAGGACACAATACTGGATCTATGCAGCAAACCCAGATTAGAGAAGAACTCGATGGGTTACCTAAACCATCTACCATGCCGGCTGCGCAGATGGAACAGCCAACAGTAAGTCAAAAGATTGTTTGGATTTTGCAATATCTAAATCCCCTATTTTATGCACGCCTCGCACAGTCACTTGTTAGCACTGTGTTTGGTTCACAGACTGCTGGAAGTGTCAACATACTTGGTGGCCATATCACCGAGCGCGTTAACCACCAGGCTTTAGCACCAGTGCCAGCAGATGCCTCGGCGATTGACTGTGAATATTATCATATTTCGAAGGGCAGTTTGCAGGAACGACAATCCGAGTCACAAAAGGATCTTGGCATAATGCCTAATTATCTGCCCGTCACTTCCGCGGTTGCTACTTCTACTGAGCACCAGACCAAGGCGTGGAACAATACTGTTCAGCCACTGTCTGCTATAAAAACTGAGAAAAAATCATCTGCAACATCTTTCACATACGATGGCAGTGATACCGAAGAAATCGATTTGTCAAGCATATCCGCAGTGCCGATGGATCCTACTACAAAGTCCATTGCAAATACCACTGTTACAACTGCTGCTAAGACCCTATCGGCTACAACTCTAAAGGATGAAAAGCCTGGCCACAAGAAAGCCAAGAAAGGAAAGCACAGCAAGAAAAATAGAGGCTAGATTCATTTTCGAATTTATTGTCTACCGTTTTTTAAAAAACTATTAGCGCATCAAGTGAATGGCGTTTGTGATAATTGAGGTAATTCTTGTGTTTTGCGTCAAGAGAAACAAAGTGTGTGCGTGATTGGCGTGGGTAGTTGGCGGGTACAGTTTGCGTTGGCAGACAAGAAGAAAGAACCAAGAAACAGATCAACAAGACATTAGTAGTAGTTTTGAGTAGACACATAGCATAGATGTTTTTAACAATGTCATAGCAATACAATACAATACATATAACTTGTCGCTCGTAAAAAGAGTGTTGGCTGCCCCGTGCTTATCAGTCTGCTCCGCAAAAACCAACGCAAACCTGCTTGTACCAACTCCCGCCAAAATAATCTTTTCTAGACGCTAATATTTTGGCAAAATACTGTATTTGCAAAATATTTCTGTCATTTTCATTATCCACCAAGTTTTTAAAACAATATTTTAATTACACTACCAAGTTTGTGAATAAGCAAGCTGGGCAAATGTCTACATAAAAAATCCAAACAAAAAAAAATTTAAAAAATATCTTGTATTTTCTACCATTGTATCTACAAGCATTTTGACTTTATTCGTGGCAATTTAATGCCAACAATATAACTGTTAAATGCATATGGCATCTCTGTGGTTGAGGTCATTTCTGTAAATGCTTCAAAGTCACCTCCTTCTTGCTCAACCTCGCTATCTTGGGTTTCGTCACTGTCATCATCGTCATCACTGTTACTTTCGTCTTCGGGATTTTTCTTTGTACTTGTCCATACGCTGACATGATCAAATCCTGCCTCCAACATTGCCTCCTTCAACTCACAGAGTGAGTATAGCCGAAATCTATAAGAGAAACAATCCTTCAACATAGACCCGTCCTTCATCTTAAATCCAAGCGATATCTGCACTGTGTTGGTACACAAATCGTAGTTATGCTGGCGAAAGAGGTACTTAAATGAGCCCAGATCTCGTATTCTACTGACCAGTGGCTGTGTTATCTCGCTTCCTCCAAATAAATCGCAAAATAAAAGCCCAAAATCGTTTAGATTGGCCAAACTATGCTTTAGATAGCGCACTAGATCACTGCGTTGGTGAAAATAACAAACAGAAAAGTTGAAGGCGGCAATAACATCCACTCGCGGAATCCACATAATAGCGCTGCTGTCAGGCGCCGTGTCCCTGGCATGGACATCCATTACATCGCTGCAGATCACTCGCGCTCGGGAGTCGTTGTCATAGTCGCTGCTGCAGAGGACATGTTTCCATGCATAATCGACAACCTCAGAATCAATATCAACGCCATAGGCACGTCGATCAGGAACAGCACGCGCGCGCACCCATTCGGCACACAGCACTGCCGTCCCGCAAAAGTCCTCGCGCAGTGTCATTGCTCCGCGTCGCTGGCAATGGAGGGGACCATCGTCATCTAAGCGATCCACATCAGTCAGAAAGCGAGCACTCAGCGTGCGATAAATAGAATCCAGATTTCTCACCTCCTTCCGTGGATTTTGTACAGCCTGCATATACAGCTGGTGCTTGTCAGCCATTTCGGCCATAGTCTTGGGTCGTTTTTTATCTGCCTTTTGCTTGCGATGTCCACCAGCATTATTTTGGATGCTTTTAGGAACAGATCTCGGTTTCTCAGATGTCGCATCTCTTCGCAGCCATCTGTTTGGACCGGAGTGTCGTTCTTCATCCACTGCCATATTTTATTGCTTCCGTGCTGTGCTTATACAATTCTTGCTAATAAAAGTACAGTCGAGAAGAGAGGTATATTTTTTTTTTTTTTTTTTTTTTTTTTTTTGGCC
>KZ303499.1:314002-328033 GCA_002705745.1 Coemansia reversa NRRL 1564
CCTCTTTTTACCCGACCATTCCTCCGGAAACCATTGGTCACTTATCCCCTTTTGCAAATTACAGTAAATGCCACATCCTTTTGTTAACATGGGACAAAGTATCCTTAAAAAGGTGTAGTAGTGCAATCCAAAAGGTTAAAAGTGCAAAATAAAAATTATATTTTATTTTAGATGTCTCTGGGGTGTTTGAGACTGACGGAAGCAAGCATAATATAGAAACACATGAGATAATACGCAAAAAAAAAAAAAAAAACTAAGACATCTACGCCTCGTTGACAGACTTAATGACGCGGTTAACGCGCTGACGCACACTATCTTTAAGACGGAGATTGTCGTCGTCTGTATATTCCTGATTTGTAGAAGACGGGCTTGACTGATCTCTAGACGCTGTAGACATAAGAGGCGACTGCGAAAAGGCGCTGCGACCGTTAGCAAAGCGCGGACCAACACTGGGAAGGCGTGCACTGGCAATAGCAGGCCCAAACGCAGATGCTGAAGATATATCAACAACGGGTTGCAAGCGAGGTGATGCTATGCGAAGCTGAGACTCTGGCGACCACGGACGCTGTAGTAAATGTTGTTGCAATGGCTGCATTGGAATTGAGTTGGATATAAAACGCCCAGGCGGCGTTGTCGGTCCCTCGGGAGTATACATGCGTGGGGGCTGCCCTAACAACGGGCTGACACTTGTGTTGGCCGCAGCTGCGCATGAGTTGTCTGTGCTGCGCAGGGGATGTGGTGGCGGCAGTTGCGTGTTATAGTCGGGAGGGAGGTCTGCTACTGGTGGCCCAGCTAATGGCGACACGGAGCGCTTACTCTCTAGTGATGGCGATAGGCTGGTATTTGCCACATTGCTTTGGTGTGAGTACGCTTTTTCAGCTGCTGCTGCAGCCTCCGAGCCGTGGTCAGAATGGCCCGGACCAGCAGCCGCGGTGGGCTTAGGTGTAAACGGATGCTTGATGGGAACCCGCTTCTCGTTAGGCATAACCAGCTCCTTGGCAAATGCAGCCTGGAGTTTCCGGCTGATAACCGAAGTCAACATAGGGAGATTCTGCACTTTTGCCTTGCTACCAATAAGTGTCTGGACGTCGAACTCGAGTACATAATCTGGAAGAATCGACACAGACAGCGAAGGCTCCGCCGATTCGCAATCAAATTCAATGGCAACAGTCCCTGTAAACTTGACCAGTGATATTGCCATAGAAACAGGCAACGCAGCAACCGCCGTCCGAGGCCAGTTGACCAGCACGCGCGTGTTAAATCCCAGTGTGATCTCATCATGGAGAGCCAGTTCAAGCTCAGCACGCATGCCTAGGGGTCCCGCTGCAGGCACCATACGAGCACTGACGATGCGCAAGAAGTCAGAGCCCAACGAAAATTGCGTAATGCGGATGCTGTCAATCACAGACGGCCGCAGCTCGCCGTTCAGTGCCTCGCTGATTACGCGTACAAGGCGATCATGGCGCTCAGCATCCGCACGGAACTTTGCAATAATCTGTGCCAGAAATACTGTCAGCCAGTTGCATGACTCTGGCCCATGGGCATGCAGACTATAACCGGTACGCGCCAGGATCTCCTTGTGCATCCTGGCCAGCTCCTCGGCCAAATCGCTCGGCTGCGGCTCCTTTGGTTTACGCGAAAAGATTGTAAACTTTGAAAGCCCAAACCCGCCTTCATGGACGACTGTGCCCTTCTTATCTGCCGAGGCGTTGTCTGGCATTGCTGGAAGCTCGTCATCATTTGCTCCCCGCCTGCCAAGGGGCTCCTCGAATAGCAAGTACTTTATCGCCATCACAAGTAGAACCAGCATGCTGATTTGCCCAAAGATAAAGCCCTGCATAAACGTTGGCTGCCACGCAGGCAAGTGCTGTGCAAACGGCGGCATCCACGCAAACGCTGTAGTCTGCGGCTCTGCCACTGCAAATGATCCAATGGCCTGTCCGAAAGTCGACTGTACGGCTGTCGGCATTGCCGGCACTGTCACGGTTGCCAGGACCGTCGCTGTTATCGTTGGCGGCTCATACACATTTGGCGCATTGAGAGCTGACAAAGCGTCGGACGCTGCTTCTATCGAGGACACGGTTGGCGGCCCTGCGGCCAAAGCTTCTGCGACCGTTTTCATCTACACGCTTTGCGCCAGCATTAACGGGCGAAATGATTGCGAATGCGCGGAATTTTATAGAGGCAGGGAAAAAGAAGGACATGCGTTGCAGTCTATCAGACCTGCAAGCACTTGGTTGCTCTAGCGTGTGGCTTGCCAGTACCTTTTCTCTAAGAGCCTGTCATGCAACGTTGATTATCCAGTTTGTTGTGTTTTGAACTAGCTGCGCTTTGGGCAGACTTCTCTTCTCAACTCGGCCCTAATTTGCTTCCACTTTCTCCAATTCTGGCATTGCAGAGTATCCAAGTGCCCGTTGCTACAACGCCTTGCGCTGCCCAGGCAAGATCTCCTCATCCCCTTCTACTCTCTGGTTTTCTCTTTTGCGCAAACCAGCGCACTGCGGCAGTCAAAGGAGCGGCGACTGCCCAAGCATACAGGCAGCCATCCTGTTAAAGACAAACGCCCGCAGCAGGCCATACTTTGACAGGCTCTGTAGCCGTACTGGTAAATAGAAGCCTCAGCACTGGTGGCTAGGCTAAGGGTAACGGGCATCTCAGCTGCTACTGAAGACAGTGGTCCAGGCGACAGCAGGACAATCGCCACCGATCAGAGACCACAGTACAGGTAAGTTTTTTTTTTCTCTTGCAAAGAAGGGAGGCTGCGATATGGATAGGGACTGCCTGAATGCGCGAGGGGCAATGCGCTTTTATGGTGATGCTGGGACTTTTGCTTTTTGCAAAAGCCTGCGTGCTGCATGCATGTCTGGCACGTATTTGGGCTTACTGCTCGTGCCGCGCGCCGGGCGACCAACTCCCCAGTCTCCTCTCTTGCCTTTCTGGCTCCGTCCTCTCGTTATGGCAATGTCATCTCTATACGGCTATCAACAACTCTCGACTTCTAGACATCCGCGTAAAGCCAGCCGGCACACATGTATCTAACTTTTATTATATCTTATTCTTAATACGCTTCCCCATTAGTCCACTGACTCCTGCAAACCCTACACGCATTTATAAACACCACCACATCGAGCTCGTAGACGTGTACCCCAAGCCTATACTACAATAGCAACAGCAGCAGCATCCATACGCTGACCAAGCCCCTGTTATAGATGGACAGTCGGGCTGATGCAGCTGCTGACGAGGCCAAATCGAGCGAAACACAACACAGCAACGACGGTACCAGCAGCGGAGATTGCGATGCAAGCTGCGCCGCAATTCCCCGCTCGCCACTAGCGCTGGGAGTGGATCTGCATGAAACCCCAACAACCACGCGGCGGGCAGGCGACAGCAGCGGTGGCGGGCTGGGTCTGCATCCGCCAAACACATACTCGCCAGAAAACGCATCCATGTATTCGTCCCAGTCTGGCATCGATTCAGCCTCGAGTGGGTCAAAGCCGCCTTCGCAAAAATCCACGAGCATGAACCTGGTGCGTCGCCTGCGTCGGTTATCAAGCGCCGCACTGCATGGCAAGGTCAACCGGTTGTTTTCACGGCCAAACAATCCGTCTCAAGATAGCCTTGCGTCTGGTGCCCCAATGAGCCCCTCGGCGCCTTCGTCGCCCATCCCTGCGCATGGCCATGCGTTCTCGGTACGTCCACCCAGCGGCATCGCCCTACCAGGCCAAGCTACACCTCCGGTCTATCCTACAGGTGAGTGGCGCTCGAGCAACGTACCCAACCTCCCTCCACTTCCCCCAAAGCCACTGTCGTCGCGGCGCAGCCGCGCACTAACGGAAATCACACCGCTTGCAGTTCGCGGTCGCATGAAGCCCACAGATGAGGTTGTTTCTGGAAGCGAGACGCAATCGCCTCGCAGAACTGCACAGCCTGATACAAAGGTTACTAACTGTCTGGCAGCGACCAGTCCGCTATCACGCAAATCGTATCACGCACTCAACAACGCGCCCAGTCGCGAGGATATGCGTGTTTTTGGCCACAGTCCCAAGGGAATGGCGAAACAGCCCAGCTCCACACATCTGATACCTGCAATGCCTGTGAGCAATCCTGCCAAGAACAGATCGCCAAAACTCATTCGCTCGTCTTCTCACACACCGCAGACAAGCGACCGCCATGTATTCCCGCTCAAATCCAACACTTCACAGAAAAGCGCTGGTGACTCTTGTGCGCCAGATGCATCGCATAGACTCAGTTATCAACTAACCAGCAGTATCACTAGCAGTCAAGCTTATCAGGCTGCACAAACGCCTAGTCCCCCAGATAGGACTGCTGGCAAGTCGCAGGCCCGCTTTGGCCCAGGAAGTGGTACCCCCACAATGCAACGCCGGCGAACAGCGCTGGCAACACTTCGCTGGCCGAGTGGCAATGGTAAAGATCAAGAGGTCCAGCTCTCTCCACCCCCACCGCCCCCAACACTTTCAAAGCGCAGCAGTACCGCACGGACAAAGCAGTCAAGTAGTAATGACGGCAGAACCGATTCTCCTTCAGATCTTTTATCGGCTTTTCAGATGCGATCGCGCATGGGCCCCGAGTTGCTTCACCAGACAAGTACTGACATTTCTGCTCGTAGCTCGACATCGACTACTTCTGTACACTCGTGGGCGCTATCAGGCTCTGATATCGACAGGGAAAATGGAAAAGATGAGGGTGGCGTAGACAAGAGCACTCAGCGTGATAACGCGTTCTCGCTTGCTAAGCTTGAGAATCGCCCTGGTACCATGAATCGAGACGCTTCTGCATCGGAGCCCGTTTCTAACCAATCATCGACCGATGCTGCGACACCACAGAGCCAGAAATGGTTGTCAGCAACTAAGAGATTACAGTGGCTCTTCTACCCATCTATTCCACATTGGCAGCTACCATCAGACGGGCCAGCAACGCCTCAGGGTCCTTCTCCATCACCACACTCAGCCGATGACCCGACCGGTATGCTTGCAAATATGCAACAGCAACACAGCA
Organism: Coemansia reversa NRRL 1564; assembly: GCA_002705745.1. Taxonomy (NCBI): domain Eukaryota; kingdom Fungi; phylum Kickxellomycota; class Kickxellomycetes; order Kickxellales; family Kickxellaceae; genus Coemansia; species Coemansia reversa. The sequence goes on from KZ303499.1 coordinate 319,019, forward strand.
GCAGCACTGAATCTCCTACTCTGCCAAACACGACTTCGCGGGAGCTACAGTCGGAGCTAGTTATGGCTACTGAAAGTGTTGCGCACCGCCATGCGCACGAGCACACAGAGATTGGCGCTAAGATGGCCACCCCGAGCTCGGGAGGCATTGGCAACATGCAGCCATGTCCTATACCACCCTCTTCAATTCCAATGTCCCAGGCTTTTCGTCCACGTGGCGGATCCCATCCAATGCACTTGGCTAGGGCCGCAACTGCAAACGCCATTCGTCTGAAGGAAAGGAGTGCTGTACGTTCTGTTGAAACGAGCAACTCGGTTTCGCGTCGCGCTTCTACTGCTCACATGAGCCCAGGCTCGGCGCCGGAGCTCTTTAACATTGACGTAGCTATTGGCAAGAACAGAACGCCCGCGCGTATGCGTGCCACGTCAGCCTCGAACCAGCCAGCCTCACTTAAAGATGAGGCATCCGGGGGGACTGAAGCTACATCTCCCACGTCCAGCTGTGCTGGTGACTACACCCGAGCGCATCCATCGCAAGTCTGGCAACCCACATTTTTGCTTCGGGAGAGTCCTGAGCGCGCTGGTGAAGCCCATCTTGGCGCCGGGATGCACACGCCGTCGTCGACATCATCCCCGCCGGCTCATTCCCATTTGCACCACAATAGTCATAGCGGTCACCATCTTCGGCTTAATGTGTCGTCGGTGCAGCGCAGTGCTTCGGGACACAGCGTTTCTAGTGGAATCAGCGAACTACTTGAGCCTTCAAGCGTTAGCATAGCACGCAGAGACGCGCTTTGGCAAGTGCTTGTTGTATCCAAATCTCGCGCTGACACTGAGATTGACAAGATGTTACGCCAATGGAAGGAGACAGATAGCGGTGCTATTATCAGTACGCACGATGCGGACTTGCGGTCGGGGGGCGATGACGATGCTATTATTCTCAAGGTCAAGCGCGGACATCGCCGTTCAACTTCAGACATGAAGAGTACCGACGGCGAGCGCAATGAGTTCCGTCGCCGCGTTGTTGATCTTGCTTGTTTGATTCGGACCTCGTCAGTATCCGAGCTAAGCAGCGATGGACTGACAAGTGGTATTACCGAGCAGCTGTACGGGCTTTTGACAGAGCAGCGGACGCGCTTTCCAGCCGACGCCAACATTGGTGCGCTGATTCTTGATGTGCTCTATCAATTCTCTGCTGTATCACAGACTGTGAGTCAACTGGGAATGTCGCTGAGTATGCATGTGGCTCCTCGTAGTGGCATCTCTGGTGACGCATCACCCGCAGTAAGTCAGTTTCCTAGCCCACAACTTGCGCCAGAGTTAGCGCTGGCGCGGAGCATCGCAGGTGCACTGCCTCCATTGACGTCGACCCTTGCATTGCAGGACGACGGCAGTGGGAGACACGCTGCCACCAGAAGCCTTGGACAGCGGGACACCGAAGGCAGCTCAGCGTTGATGTACGGAGAGTTTACAGACACGCCGCTGTCTAGCATTGGGCGGGCTCGCAGCGTGAACAGCACCACCATATCGGACATTGGTGGAGAGCTTGACGACTACAAAATAGGCCGTACCGCTTCGAACGGTTCGCAGCTTCAAAGGACAGTCCACGGTGGTGCAGACACGCGTGTCCGTCCGTCAGATACCTTATCATATGTGTCCAGCCCCCGTCTTATGCCAACCACCGAGTACAGCTCGACGACGTCGCTGCCATCACTGCTTGCATCGGTACATAGCTCGACTGGCTACGCCTTTGGTGCCTCTACAGGACGTCTAGGAATGGCAGGCTCTATGACACCGACGTCGATGCATCCGCTGCCCAATGCGCACCAGCGACAGCGCTTATATTTTCCACTACCCGTCTCATCGCAGCCTGGCAGGGCAAATACCGATGCTCCTGATACCGAGACCGATGTGTCAAGCCGACCGTCGTTGGACGATGCTAACCTCCGGCCGTCTCTGGATCGTCAGCCAAGCCATCTAAGTATATCCTCGGATATCTGTGAGAGCTCGACTCCTTTGCGGAAGATTGCGCGCGCATCGCTCCAGGCTCAGCCGCCGTACTTGTCTTTGGACAGGTCCCGCGAGGCGGCGAGCAGCACTACATCAAAGTCAATTACACGCCCAGCGACGATGTACATTCCCAAAGGGGGGTTTAGTTGGATACGGCATGTCTCGGACAGTACGACGCGTCAGGAGAGGCTGGCAAAGTTGTTGGGCGAAGATGCAGAGTCTAGTGACAGCACGCCGACATCCCCGGTGGGCGCGCCGAGCAGACCAAGTCTTGATGCTGGAGAGGAATCACTAATGCCAAGACATCGCTTGCAGGGACTTGTAACCATTCCCGAGGCAAAGCATTCGAGTGACGCACTTGCTTCGAACCGTGACGTAGGTGCGCTTACCCGGCAGACAGCATCGGTTCCGACACCATCGATGAGGCCAATTTTGGACCGTTGTATACCACCAGAAAAAGAGGCCGCAGTGTCTCGGTCGTCTGTTGTCTTGGAAGAGCGCGATGAGACCTACTCTGTTCATACTCCGTCAGTAGAAGGATCTCTTAAGGCCGAATCTGCTGGAGCAGATGATGTTGGCAGCGGACGAGCGCACTCTGATAGCATCCCCGACAATGTTTCAATTTACAAGCCTGCAGCAGAAGCAGACAAATCTGCGGATAGTAGGCTTGTTGTTTGTCGCATCTGCGAGCGTAGCTTCTTCCGCTCTGAACTGAACGCACATTCAGATGTTTGCATTTTGGAACAGACCCGTGCGATGAAGCTTGATGAGGCTAACCAGCGCATGCGGCGGCTGCGTGACGCGGTCTCAAAGCGGCTATCGGATTTGAGGAAGGCGCGGCAGTGGGACAAGGTCGCCGCTCGCGAGTCGGAGCGTATTATCCGCATTGCCGACCGCGCAATATTCTGGCCCGATGGCGACGAACAGCAAGAGCTGATTGTAGCAAAAGCCAAGTTTGCAAAGTATATTGAGAAGCTTCTTGAGATCACTGGTATAACGAGCACGTTGCACCAAAGTGTTAAAGAGCCAGTGCCGCGGCTTCCGCGAGCAGATATAGAGACTCTTTGGTTGGCTAGACAGCTTCTTGCGCGTGTTCAGGAAAAGTGCGAGATTATTGAAGAGTTTGACAAGGAGTTTGGCCGGCTTGAGCGGCAAGAGGCGCTGATGCGTGAGGTTGAGTCTGCGGATGCTGAGGTTGCTGCGGACAGCGCGCTCCTGTCGCTGCCCACATGGGCGCAGCTGGCACACTCTGGCGACCGCAGTCCGGTCGCGTCTGAGCGCACCAGCATGGAGCTTACACATTCGCAGTCCGAGTCAGGATCGGCTACGCCTGACGTGGCCACGCCGCTTGTGTTGGGCACAGCGAACAGGGCAGCGGGTCCGCTTCCACATCGCCACTCTCGAGCTTCGCGCATCGGTCGACGCAGCATCAGTCGGCCGCCCCGGATTGGATCGGATGCGGCTGAGGGCGAATCGCATGGCGGCCCTCGCAAACTAGTGTCTCTGTTTGCCGCGCTTTTCCGAAGTAATCAGAGCGGACTTGGTCGTAGTGGCAAAGACGGATCAATGTTTCGACGTCGGAACTCGCCATCGCCGTTTACACACGGATCACTTTCGGCGTCTTCTCGGTCTAGCAGCGTGTTGAACCGCGCGCCGCTTAATGCTCCGACGCAGGCGCCATCCACACCTACAACGACGCAAAGCAGCACATCGGCGAGCAATAGCGGAAGCAACGCCAACATCAACATGCTGGCTGATGCACCTGCTGATTTGCCACTGTCATCACCAGGGACACGCCAGCGAAATAACAGCCAGCTTTCAGCAATGCGTGGGGCGCCAGAGCCAGCGACCAAGGTCCAGCGTATGCCGTCGATCGATGACTTTGACTTTGTCAAACCAATCTCGCGCGGAGCATTTGGGCGCGTATACCTTACGCGCAAGAAGGCTACCAGAGATCTATACGCGATAAAGGTCATGCGCAAGAAGGACATGATCAACAAGAATATGGTAACTCAGGCACTAGCAGAGCGGCGTGCGCTGTCGCTGTTGTCGACAGACTGGGTTGTGCAGCTGTACTATGCGTTCCACTCGTCTAAGCACTTGTTTTTGGTCATGGAGTATCTTGTTGGTGGTGATTTAGCTGGTCTGCTGCGCGTGTGGGGCGTGATGGACGAGAGCGCTGCGTGCTTTTACATTGGTGAGATTGCTTGTGCTATTGATTATTTACACTGTAACTCAATTGTGCACCGCGACATCAAACCCGACAACGTGATCTTGGCCAGTGATGGACACATCAAGCTCACCGACTTTGGTTTGAGTCAGGTAGCTGTGCGTGGCGGTACCGACGCCAAGGCGCTCGACGGCTCCGAGTGCAACGCTACTTTAGACTCGCCGATGTCTGATACGACACCAATTAGCGATACAGAGATGCGCGGCGGCGCCTCGGAGAAGACAGAGGATTACTGGGCTGCCGCTCTTGCTCTTTCAGGCCGCGGGGTCAAGACACCGCCGCCTGCTGCTAGCAGCGCACAGGCATTGAAGATGCTTCCGGTTTCAAAGCGAGCGCATGCGCGTAAAAGCTCGCGCAGCTTTCTAGGAACTCCAGACTATCTGGCGCCTGAGCTGCTACTTGGCGCGGGTAATGGACTTGCGGTTGACTGGTGGGCTCTGGGCGTGTGCTTGTTCGAATTTATCTGCGGATACCCTCCGTTTACAGATGATTCTCCTGAGGCGATTTTTCGCAACATTCTCAACCATGCGATTGACTGGCCAGATGAGGAGGATTATGTCAGTAGTGAGGCCGCCGAGCTCATTAGTGCTTTACTGAGACCGGAACCGGCGACTCGTGCGCACTGGAAAGATATCCTAGTGGCAAAGCTGTTCGTCGGATGGGATCTGACCAACATCCGGCAGCGCGAGCCGCCCTTTGTTCCGCGCCCTGATGACGACATCGATACCAGTTACTTTGAAACTTGCCAACGCAAAGAGCTGCAGCGACTGTCAAATGCAACGTTTTTGCAGGTTTCCTCGGAGGAGAATCAACAGCAGCAGCAACAGTCGCAGCATGCACCGCTGGAACCATCTTTGCAAGTAGGCGCAGGTGCATCTTTGCCAGATGTGGATAAGAATACTCGTCGTGGCTCGCAAAAGGGATTGCGGCGGGGATCACGCCGGCAGCGCTCGGCATCAGGCTCGGCATCGGCTTCAGTTTGCAATCGGGGATCTGGATCTCGCCCTAGCATCGGTCAACTAAAAAAGCTTTTCAACGATATGGGTGTTGCAGAGGACACTGGTGCACAAGTGTCAAAGACTTTGCCCTCCTCCAAAATAGTCGATACACAACAATGCGAGACACAGTCTACATCCACATCACCTGCTTCTAGCAGTGACAGCTTCCTGATGGAAAATCGCAGTATTGAGAGCGGCAGCATTAGACGACGCGGGATAGAGACAACGCCAAATACACGTTACAGCCTTGTGACATCCAATAGGCACGCGGCTGGTGAGAATGGCAGCATAAACTCGCTCAGCGACTCGGATTTGGAGCAATCGCCTTTGCGGTTGCAGACGAAATTAGAGCAAGCGCCATCTTCTGCTGGCGAAACAGCGTCGATTGCACAGATAGTAGCGACAATGCCGCTTTTGGTGCATCCGATAGCCGACCCAGTTAAGCGCGCAGTTTGTAGGCTGCCTAGCCACTCCTCCGATGGGGCTTCTGGTACAGCAGTACCGCCTGCGCTAACCAGAACGCACTCGCGCTGCGCATCGGTCAGCACGACACCTAGTGCAGCAAAGAAGAGCTCGGCGGCTTTTAAGTCGCGTCGACCTAGTGACAGCGGCCGCTCAATGGCAGAGCTCAGTGCAGTAGTAGCACCACTGACTCGATCGAGCTCGACAGATGAGCGCCTGCAGAACACTGGCTGTGCAGCAAATACGACACTTGGCCATGGCAACATCGAGTCTGGAGCAGGTGGTGGTGATGCTGAGGATGGTGTTGATCATGATGGCGACGATGATGAGGACGACGACGGCAATGCCGATGATGATACGGAGCGGGTTTTTGAGGACTTTACGTACAAAAACCTGGCTCTACTGAACAACGTCAATAGAGGCATGTCCTCATCATCCGGCAGTGCCTCGCCAATGCCCGAGCATCCGCCGTCAGGGCCAGCTGCATCGACTGTGGGATCGACGCCGGTAGCTGCCAGTGCCTCAGAAAGTCGTGCATCAGCACATGGAACTCGATCAGGCCCCACGCGTGAGTTGCCAGTCAATGCATACTGTAGTTTGCAAAAGTATTAGCATCGGCGTATGATTGTTTTGGCAGGAGTTGGTATAGCGGGTTTGCACCAATTATGTAATGTGTTTGCGTTGCAGGTGGAGGGGGGCGTTGTTTGCACATGGTTGTAGGGGTCGTTGGCAGTGTGGTTTTGCGTTGGTGTTGGTGGTAGAGTAAGAAGCAGCCAATGGCAACTACCCCTGTCCTGCGACATGGGTAGCAATCGCAGTCAACAGCACTGGCAGTGACAGCCCATGGAGCATCAACATCTGCGAGGCTTGCTTTCATTCGCTTTACTTTGCAAGTAATACTTTTTAACTAGTCCATATGCTTCTCTCGTCTCAATACACAGCCAGCAAAAGACAGCCTATCCATCCACAGGACAAGACACCCGACAAGCACAAACTGAGTATTATATAATAAACATTTACTACATAATCCTCTTTAAACAAAAGTAGATAATTGATATAGTTTCTATATTACTTCTATAAAAAATACTAACAATACAAAAACAACACACACCCACATTTATGCAAACTATGCACTCTTTGCCAGATATCGACATGCTTGAAGGTGGATGTCATTCCAATAGCAAGTACCAGAACAACAGTCCACATGAAGAAAGCATTTTCATATGTTGGACTTTGCAAAAAAAAAAAAAAAAAGACCCTGGCTGAACATGATACTTTCGAGGTAAGTTTTCTATGTTGTGCTGCTAAAGTGCGAGTACTTGTGAATTAAATGGATATGTTGTGGATGTATTTATTTATTAATGTACAACTGCTACTAATATGCAATGTTTTTCTACCGTTTCATTCTTTTCCACCGCCAACACCAATGCAAAACCACACTGTCAACGACCCCTACAACCATGTGCAAACAACACCCCCACACACAACGCAAATCCACTGCCCAAATGGCGCAAACCCGCTATACTAACTCCCGCTAAAAATATATTTTTTCTTAACGCTTATACTTTTGTAGTAGTACAGTATGAGGCCGCAGCCAAGATGTCCTAGCCTGCAACTGGAGAGAATAGATTTATTTTAGCATGGAAAAAGAAACTAGATCACAAGTGAGATCAATGTCTGTGTCCAAAGGCTATGGCGCCCATCATGGGCTCTATCAGAAAACCGGGTACTGCTACAATCCACAAAGTGGCGGCGTGCCGAATAAATATCCGGTGGGTTTTCTTGCTTGGCTGTTTACCAGCCGAGGGTGCTCTGAGAGTTACAAAACCCGAGCATCCGGTCGTAGAATAAGCGATTTGATGGTGGCATGATAGCTTTGGTGCATCTTGTCCCTTTGTTGTCGTGTCATGCTTGGCCATACAGGCAATCCATCAGGAATACCAGCTTGGGGATTCTGCACCGTCACCTGCCCATTGTGTTTCTTCATCTGTCGCCATCTCCACACTGATGAGTGTAGACTTGCATCCTCCTTGTCTGCTTGGAATTGGCATCGCTCCTTATACCAATCATAAGATTTAGTAAGGAGCTCGGCAAAGAAAAGCTGGGATGTGCAGGTGCATTCATCCTTGAGTTGGATCACCTGTTTATTGAAGCGATCATGATCACGCATGGTAGGTCTCAAGCACACTTCCAGGTTCAAGATCTCTTCCTAAAAGTGCGCATCTGTTCGTCGTTTCACTCGCTCCAAAAGCTCATCGGTCAGACCAGGGAAGGCCAACCTAGTGTTGGCTACCTCCACTGCAATCTCTGTCACTGAAGAACATAGTGACGGGTTAAAGTCATTTGCAGTGTAGGTAGGCCGGTGGTGTGCAGGGCATGTGAACATATGCCCTTGTGTTTCATGTTCTGAACAAACTGGGATCAGACACAATTGCATTTCTGCTTCAGGGTATGCATGTGGATACTATGCCCACTGCCGGGCCATTACTGGTAGTGGTCGCAATAGCATTTTTAACCCAAAAGACCGTCTTTGCGCGTCCTGGGAATTAGTGATCTTCCAGGAGTTTTTGCGGTAGACCTGGCCATCTTGGTCCACTGCTGCATTTAACACTTTCAACATAACAGAAATAGTTGACAGTGAAATGCCAGTTGAGGGCCTCTGTACAGTGGTTGTCTCTTGGGTCCTCAGTGGAAGTTGCACAGATTCTCCTTCCCGCGCAGCTGCCACTTGCTCTACCAAAATCTTGTCCATCCAGTCTTCATCCTGTCGATGACAAATCTGGTTGGCTTGGCAGGGAGAAATGGCATTGCTAGCATGTAACCAGAATTTGCATCCTGTGTGTGAGGACGATTAGACGCGGAACTCACTTATGACGTCATAGTGGGAAAGGTGTTTACTTTAAACACTTAGCACGTTTATGTTTTCTTCTAAATGTTTTCTTTAGTCTTTTCACGGGGATTCAAATATATTGCCTACTTTATAGTTTATTCTTCTTTACAGTTGGTAGCACCTCCTGCTATCCACCTTAAGCCGCAACCAGCCGCTAACAGCCGCAAACAGCCGCAAACAATCGCAAACTCTATTTTAGCAGTAATTAAAAACCCGCTCCCTCTTTTTCTTGCGCTTTTTAGCGAAATGAACGCCGACCAGTTTAGCCAGTTTATGGCTAGCGCAACTGCGCTACCCAGGACAAACCCAGGCGCTAAAGTTTACGGATTTTAAGGGCATCGTAGCCCACTTATTCCGCAGGAACAGAAAGCCAATGCAAAGTTTACCCCAGACGCAGTAAACTGGCTCGTAAGCGCAGACCGCCTA
>KZ303499.1:333264-383929 GCA_002705745.1 Coemansia reversa NRRL 1564
TTTCTTATCAACTTTTTTTTTTTTTTTTTTTGTTGCTCTTTTTTTCGCTATACATTTTATGTTTTAGATTTGTTCCCGGAATTACACATGGCGAGTGCGCTGCAATTCACGGCAATATCCGGGGCGCACAGCGAGGAGGCGGTGTGCTATCTGCTCGAGGTTGGCGATGCAAAGCTGCTTTTGGATTGCGGCAGCTTTGAAGACTACTCCGGCGAGGGCCTTGCGCGGCTACAGCGCGTTGCGCGACAGGTGGACGCGGTGCTGCTGTCTCACCCAGATATGGCGCACGTTGGCGCTTACCCGCTGGCATACAGCAAATATGGGTTGAAGTGTCCAGCGTATGCCACGCAGGCGACGCACATGATGGGCCGGCTGTGTCTACAGGATGTGGTCCGGACACTTACAGCCCGTGAGGATTTCACACAGTTTGACGAGTCAGACGTGGACGCGGCGTTTGAGAATATTACAGCGTTGCAGTACGCGCAGCCGAAAGCACTGGCGGGTAGACACGCGGATATCGTGGTCACGGCACACGCAGCCGGACACACGATCGGCGGCACGGTGTGGACGATCAGCAGTGGTGGCGAAACGGTTCTGTATGCGCTAGACTTTAACCATATGAAGGAGGAGCACCTTAACCGTACCAGCTTGATGGAGGGTGCACAGGGCAAAGTCAGTGCACGGCTTATGAAGCCCACTCTACTGATCACGGGGGCATATACGGCGCTTCATCGGGTACCGCCGCGCAGGCGGCGTGTGGAGTGCTTCCTAGACACTGTGGCACGAGCAGTGCGGCGCGGTGGAAACGTTCTGGTGCCCGTGGACTCGGCAGCACGCGTGCTAGAGCTGGCATATCTTCTCAACGAGTGGTGGGCGCGCGACAAGGCGCGGCGCGACACCCATGCACTGTGCCTGCTGGCCCAATGTAGCCGCAAGACGCGCAGCTTTGCGCAATCGCTGGTCGGGTGGATGGGTGGCGGCGTCGAGGCGCAGATGGCGGACCGCGATGCAAAGCCGTTTGACTTGCGCCACGTGACCGCAGTGCAGAGTATCGAAGAGCTGGATCGCAAGCTTGGCGGCGACTCGCGGGCGCGTGGGCGCCAGCGGCACGCTGTCGTCCTGGCGTCGCTGGAGGGTATGTCAGGCTTTTCGCAAGATCTGTTTGTGCGCTGGGCCGCCGGTAAAAAAAACGTTGTGATTCTGCCGCAGCGCGGGCCGCCAGCATCGCTGGCTCGCCACCTGTACAAGCGCTGGTGGGACCGCACGCAGGCGCGTCGGCCCGCAGACACGCCAATAAAACTCGGTGCGACGCGCCTGTCCAGGGGCCACGTAACAGTTACCGTCAAAAAACGCGTGCCACTTGAAGGCGCCGAGTTGGAAGCTTGGCGGGCGCAAGAACGGCGCAGACAGGAGCAAGAGGCCGCGCGTGATGCACTGCTTAAACGCAAGCGTGACATGCTGGACGACGATGATGTTAGTACGGCCAGCGACTCGGACGCTGCTGACGCGGCAGCCGCAGACCGCCGTCTCGGCATGGCAGCTGCCGCGGGCGACATGGACGCGGCCGCATTCTCGCAGATTGACTTGGAGACCGAGCGACTACTTAGCGGCCAGACATACGACCTATATGTCCGCGGTCGCGGACCGGTGCGTGGCCTGTACTTGGTAAGCAAGAGTTACTGCATGTTTCCTTTTCAAGAAAAGAACCGCCGCTCTGATGACTACGGCGAGATCTACGACCTCGAGACGTACATGATCCAGCCTGATGCTGACGCCGACGAAGGCGCACATCTGCTTGATGCTGCGGCGCCCGACGCTGACAAGCCATACGAGTCCGATGCCGCGCGCCCTGAGTCTCGCCCTACTAAACCTGTGGAGAAGGAGCGGCGCGTGCAGCTTAATTGCGAGTTAGCGTTTGTAGACATGGAAGGCCGCGCCGATGGAACCTCTGTCAGCAACATTGTCGTGCAGCTGATGCCCAAGCGTCTGGTCATTGTCCACGGGACCAGCGCCAGCACCGCAGCACTAGCCGACTTTTGCCGCGACCCTACCGTTGAGGTCACCAAGGAGATCTACACGCCCGCCGTGGGTGAGATTCTCAACGTATCTTCGGGAGTCAATGTCTACCGCATGCGGCTGGCCGACGCGCTGGTCAAGCATGTGCCCATGACCGCTGTGCGGGGCTGCATGGCTGGCTTTGTTTCGGGGCGCGTCAGCTTCTCGCACGAGGACCAGACGCCTACGCTTGAGCCGGACCACGCCGAGTTGAGCAACGCTTGGTGTCCGCCCATGCTGGTCGGCGACCCGCGGCTGAGCGCGCTGCGTACCGTGCTGGTGCGCCAGGGCTTTGCCGCGCACTTTGACAGCGAAGGCACACTGGTGTGCAACAACGCTGTTGCAATCAAGCGAGCGTCCAGCAAGCGCACAAAGAGCGACACTATAAAAATTCTTGGTGCGCCGTCTCCAGACTTTTATAGCATTCGCTCAGTTGTTTACGCCCATCTCGCAGCCCTGTGATCTTGGTGGCTGTGGCTGGAACCCACTCCGGCTTTGTTCACTTTGGTTTATTTCGCATGTTTACTTTCTAATTGCAGTTTTCATTTTCCAGTTCCGCATTAGTCTACAGACATTTAAAGACAAAGTTCTGGGGCAGGCACAGCGATAGCGCACCCTTTTCTACAGAAAGTCACTACACAAGCAGACGCTTTCAGTCTGAGAAGAACTCCTGGCTCTAGTCAGAACATACGGTGACATGCTAGGATCACGACATCAGTCAGTGCTCAAGGAAATCGATGCTGCGCGGTGCGTCGGGGATTGGAGCGCAGTTCGATCGCTCGCAGGCAAGCTGACCAAACATGGGTCGTCTGGCCAAGGTGAGTATGCGCATTCAGCACAAAGAGCTGGATTCGTTTATGGCGTACAGGAGCTAAGCGTTTATAGTCGCACTGATTACACCTACTTGGAGCGCACTTCACTTCTGTTTGATACGTGCTGCTGTGCATGATCTGTGTATGTGTAGTGTTTTCGACAACAGTTATCAGCGAGGCAGAGCTGGAGGAACATTTGCTGGGTCTCGAGTGGGATCCGCAGAAACATTGGAGCGACGAGGGCAATATAAATGGCGCTGGCAATGATACGCAGATCACTGTGCACTATCCAATGACCATTCCCAGCAGCAAATTTCTCGAGGGAGTCGAGCGGCGGCTACTGAAGGTAGTCAAACACACCATGACGGAAGAAGAGGAGTATCAGTTCAAAGTAGTGCTGGCAAAGGTGTATTTCTACAGCTCCAAGTTTGATACATGTCAAGAAACCATCGGTAGGCTCACGACCAGCATCACAGACGAAAGCATTCTGTCGCCGGCATACTCAAAGCAGTTGTACATGGCGCAGATGACGATGCGTGGAATTGTGCTGGAGATGGAAGGCAGGCGAGCGGCCGCACATGAGCTATATGAGAAGGCAGTGGTGGCGCTCAAGGAGAAGGTGAGCTCGCAAGCGGCAATTGTCGTTCCCCGCGGATCAGAGCTCGGCGCAAAGTCTGGCAACCAGGAAGAATTGGTCAACTGGCCAGAGGAAGCGCTTTACCGCTGTGCAATGATGTCACTGGAACTAGGAGATAAAGCAGATGGGACGCGCGAGCTTGCAAGTTACCTGCAGACTATGGACAGCGTCACGCCAGCGACATTTCGCGCGTTCCGGCGACTGCGTGCAAACCGCTTGTATATGCACATGCTCCGGCTGGCGATCAAGACAGCAGAAGCGGATAAGAACGCTGCGGCAGCGGCAAAGGATGAGGTGGTAGCAACGCACCGGCGGCAGATGGTGCTGCTAAAAACATGGTACGCGTTTCCAAAGGCCAACGAAACACACGACGAGGTGCTGCACGAGACAGACAGCGCGGTGCGGGATTGGGACATGGTCCGGGCATTTGCGCGCGTGGATCTGCTGAAGCTCCTTGAACAGCTGTATGAGGCGGTGCATCTCACGTACAACTCGCCACAGGTGCTGCGGCATCTTGTGAACACTCTGATCCGGGTAGGTGACTATCACGAGGCGAGTCTTGCGCTTGGCACCTACCGCGTGCTGGTGGAACGGCAGCTGGAGCGCGTGAGGAAAGCGGTTGCTGGGGGCTCAAAGGCTTCGACCGTGTTTGGGGCAGACACGGAGCCGATAGACAGCATCCTGCGCACCGCAGTAGTTGGCGCACGGTTACACTTTGTTTATCTTGGAAGCGCACACGAGTGCCTCTCAGTTGTTCACTTTGCGCGCGACGTGGCTGATGCCATGGAGGCGTGCGATCCTGAACATAGGATTGTGCCGGCGGCTTCACTCCAAATCCAGGCGCAGCTGGCATTGTGGAAGGGCGCTGCGCATGGGCGGCTGGCGCAAAGGAGCCGCGACCCCGACAACCGCGCCGAGCACCACGGCGCAGCACTCCAGCTGCTCCGACAGGCAGTAGAGCAGAGTCCGCGGCTTTACGATGCGCACTATCACCTGGCGCTTGAGCAGGCACTGGGCGCACGCGATGTAGCCGCAGCCACAGCATCCGCGAAGCAGGCGGTTGAGCTGGACGCCGAGCGTCTGGAGGCGTGGCATCTGCTTGCGCTGCTGGCCACGGCACGCAAGGACTACACGCAAGCGCAGCAGATATGCGCCGTGGCCATGAGGCAGAGCGACTGGTGGGGGATGTACAACAGCATCCGCCAGGGCCCAACAGATGCTGGGGGGCCCGCGCAGCCCGGCAGCGTTGAAACTGGGATGCTTTTCTTTGATTTGGCTATGACACACATGGCGATTGAGGCTCGGCGCCGGGGCTTTGACGTGTGCCTTGAGGCCCAGCCGCAGCTGTTTGCGCTGTACGGTTGCGTCTATGGTCTCGTGGTAGGCGCAACTGATGACCCCGATGACGCATCTGCGGCAATGGTCAGCGTGCGCATCTCTGTAGACGCGCTACCTGTCGACGGCTCGCTTACGCCGTCACTGGCGTCCGGGCGTCGGTCCCTGGCCCGGTCCCTGGCGCGCACGGTGTTCTCTAAGCATGCACGCCACGCCTCTCATGGGGGCCCGGCGCGCGAGGCTCTGTCAGCAGCGCGCCCGGCACTGCCGACACAGACATCTTCTGCAGACGCGCCCGAGGCCTCGAGCTCACTTGCTAGTCGCACGCAGAGTCGCAGTGCGGCGTCGAAGCTGGCTGACTCTCCCAAGCGCCAACGATCGATGCCGCATCTGCGCAGTGCTAGCGGCGACAGCTCCGCCACATCTCCAGAAATTTCGACAGAGGCATATTTTGACAATCTCAGCCAGATTGTCGGCCGCGCTGGCCCAATGTCCAGCTCTGGCGATCGCTCGCGCGTCGTTGCCGCCATGGGTGCCAGCAAAAGCGTCTACTACACGCCTGTGCCTACGCGTCTGGCTCATCAGTGCCACGAGGCCAAGCGCGCGCTATGCTCGCTATGGCTGGCCACCGCTACCGCCTTCGCCGCGCTGAAACGTCTGGATGAGGCGGCCGACGCCATCTCTGAGGCGCTGGCTGCCTGCCCCGAGTCACCCACCGCCTTGGCTATGCGCGGCCACCTACATGTAACTGAGGATCATCTTCTGCCTGCGCTGAATGAGTTTCATGCTGCTGTGTCGCTGGAGCCAAGCTGCATTCGTGCCTCTGTTGGTCTGGCACGGGTGGAGTATCTGCTCGGTCGCCGCGACGTGGCCTTGGGGCTGCTTAAAAACCTCACTCGTGCTCACGGCTGGTCTGATCCCGAAGCCTGGTTCTGGCTTGCCCGTATCGAGCGCGAGCTAGCTCTGGAACACCCTACCTCAGACGCTGATCCTGCCTGCCACGCTTCCCAGTCTATGCCGATGATGCGCCGTGCGTTGGAGTATGCGGTCTATGCGCTTGATCTGGAGGAATCTCAGCCTGTGCGCCCATTCTCCATTCTGCGTCCGTAGCAACCAACGATCCTGTTGATGCGCCGTGCACTCTTCTTCATCCTGCGTAAGCAGTGCCCAATGGATCCCATTGATGCTCCACGCCTTTGTCTTTTCCTGAATGTCTGATTGCTCAATACAACTGAATCCTTTTTCTGTTTTTTCTTTTGCGTTGTGGATTGCACGCTAGCCTGCTCTGCGAATTTACCGGTGCGTTGTAGACACCGACTAGCAATACTCTGGGCTGTTTCCTATCGTCCATAGGAACATTCATTGTGCTTGTACTTGTACACAATTGACCTGCTGCCGCATTTGAATTCTGCTGGATAGTAAGCTTTGCAATGGCGACGCTTGCAACCTTGGCCTTGCTGGTGCTTGTCATTGAGGTTCTCTCGGCGATTCTCGATGGCATCGGCTACGGTACTGTTGCTGCTGCGCTGTGGGACACATACTGTCGCACAACCGGGAATAGAAAGGCTGTAGAGCGGCTTGATCTGAAGAGCGCCATTATTTCGCTACGGCGAGAGCTGCACTCTGTGAGCTCTGTGGACGAGTTTGCAAAGTGGGCTAAGATGCGGCGCCGTCTGGACTCGCTGTCTGCCAAGTTTGAGCGTGTATCGAGCGATCTGGCCATTGAGCGCACTGCATTTGAGCTGTACGTCAATATGGTTCTGCGTGTCGTTGTGTACGGCGTTCGCGCCGCTGTCAATATTTACAACTATCGTGTACCAGTTTTCTTTGTACCTGCTAGTTGGTTCTATCCCGTACTCTGGTTCCTGTCGCTTCCAGCGGCGCCCATGGGCTCAGTGAGCGTCACTGTGTGGGCTTTCGCATGCAATCGTGTCTGCAAACGCTCTGCTGCTACCTTTGGTCGTATTCTGAGGCCTGCAATGCCGCTGGAGTCGTCAGCGTTGAGTAGCTGAGCCGACCTGCACGTCCGCGCTTTTACTTATCTATTTTTCCTTGGTCCAAGCCATTGATTAATGCACCTGTGTCCGATGATGCCCAAATCACAAGGCTACCAGCAACTGCTGTCGCTGTCGTCGAGATGTGTTGCATGACGCAGTCCTCGCTGGACCCTCTTTTCTTCTGCTGCCTTCCATTTATTTAACTCAAGCTTCAATTTTTGTGTAGAATTCAAACAAAGCCTCTGCTAAAATGAGCGTGCCTGGAGGTAGTGACGTAACAACGGCAGCGCAGCCATCATCGCATTTTCTGCGCCAGGAACGCAAGTCCACTATCGACTTTGGTGGAATTCTACCGCAATACAATCCCCCCATGTACTACCCAACAGAGGTCGACCTATACGAACCATCTGTCCGTGCAGCCGACATCCCAGAGCGTGGCGACGTCGGCCAGCCCAGTGTTCAAGCAGAAGTAGAGGTACATCTGCCCTGTGGCCACTTTAACATCTGGCGCCCCTTGCACGATCGCCGGGTGCCGGTTGCTCCAAGATTGGCCAGGTTTTTTACGGGGTCTGGCTTGCTTCGGCAAGACGGCCAGGTTATTGCTGCTCCGGCAAGCCCATGGGACAGCCGCATCTCCTACAGCAGTGCCGATGATGAGTATTACGAGAATGGGCTTCTATTGCCGTTCATCAAGTGCTGGGACCACGGCACACTATTCTCCCGCAACATCTTCCGCAAGGTTGAGCACGACTGGCTGACGACATACTTGGCCCCAGTGCATGCAGGCGAGGGCGAGGAAAGACTTATCGTGTGGCGTTTCAACTATTCGGAGTCTAGACGCGCCATTGAAAGATTACACGCCGTATTGGGCTTTTCTCTGTTTTCGCCGTCCGCTGGCATTGAATGGTGCATTCGCCCGCTGTCGCAGCACAGCTTCCGGAAAATACCAATCCATATACTGTCTGCTGATGAGACTTCATACTTTCCTGAAATTCCGGTCACTGAGCGTCGCACAGCCGACACCGATGTCCTTGAGGTCCGTGCACGCATTATCGAGCAGTACCGAGGTCAGATTTTGGCATATAGGGCACCCAGCGATGACTACAACGAATACATAATACACACTGTCCCCGCATTGCATGCTGACTTGAGCGAGTTTGTTGCCGGGGAGTACGGATTTGAGGTTGCCGTCTCATTCAAGCCAGCAACCGAAGGCCCAGATATGTGGCAGAAAGCCCAGATTGCACGCCAGAGTCTTCGACAGCCCGTAGGCGGGCGCACAAGGGAAGGCGAGGATGCCTTGTCACGTTGCGGTCTTGACTTCCGCGTCAAGCTCTGCGCAGATGTTGTCGTACCGCCGCCATCCCAACTACTTATGAAAGCGCTGGCCAGTTCCAGCGACGGCCAGGCCCCGCCACTGCACATGGATGACATTTCGTGTGATTTTACTATCTGTGTTTGCGACCCCGAAAACCTCGTTGGCAGTTTGCAGCCGCCAATACGAGCCCATGAACGTGTGCTGCGGGCAGGCAGCGATTACTTTGATGCACTGCTATCATCTACAATGACTGAGTCTGCAAGCAAACATGTGCAACTGGAGAACATGCCGTATGGACAAGTCCGTATTGCAATTAACTTTCTATATACTGGTTATGTACCTAGAGAGAGCAGCTTAGGTCTGAATGACTGGATTATGCTTCTCGACGTAGCATCCCGTCTATCAATACCCCGTCTTCACCGACTATGCCAAGCTTGTATATTGAATGATGCTGTATCAGCAGGTGCGTCTACTACGTCTTTGCAACAACAAAAAGCAGCTAGCTCTGATGGTGGGGCCAGCTACAGTGACTATGTTACATACCCTGAGCCAGATAATGTTGAGGCACTTCAACTGATTGCAAGCGAAACAGGTGCCCATGATCTGGCGCAAGCACTAGAACGACTACTTGCGTACTATCCGATTGATATATGCGAGAAACGCATCCGCAGTGGATCTCCTAATGATTTTGTTATAAATGCCACGCCATCGTTTAGGTACAACCATCTGCATGGCGCCCATCGCGCACCAGACCAAGACAGGCATGGCCTTCATGAGGAGGAGGAGGGGGAGGAGGGTCCTTGGCAGCTAGCAGATGTGGTTCAATGGGCAAGAGATAATCATGAGCATCCAATCATGGACAGACGCGCCTTTATGCCGGGCCCTGTAGTCCACCAAGAGTTTGCTCCAATACCGGCTCTCCATCACCACCACCACCACCACCACAATGACCGCGGTCACCATGGCGGGATTGGTCCTCAACGCCAGGCAGGTGGTCTATTTGGTCAGCTGTTTGGAAACTGGCGTATCACTAACACCCAACCTGATGCGCACAATGAACATTCTGGCCCGCCATCACCTCAGCCTGGGCTTGTTCCCACACCACCACAGACTTCTCAGCCTAGCGCTGGGTCTGAAGCTGGAACAGTGTCAGGGCCAGTACTAGAACCAACATCAGAGCCGGAACATGACATGGAACCGGAATCAGAACGCTAGGTTCATTTGTACGATATATCTTGCTGTCACACACGACATTGCTCAATAAAGCAACGAAATAAATATTATCTTTGTTGAAAAAGTTGGCGTTTAAATAAGTATTTTTGCGGAGATTGACATGGCGGGTTTGCACCATGAGAGCAATGTGTCTGCGCATAAAGCAGCAGAGTTGTTGGCAATGAAAAATAAGTGAGAGAAACCGCAGAAAAATGATGTGCATAAGTATTCTGTTTGTTGCGGACATAATAAATATTCCTCATTCCTTATTTGTTTACCACTTGTCTGGTTCTTTTGAAGTGGCTTATATGCAGAGGTTTATCTCAAGCATGCCGGAATTTTCTGATTAGTGCATATTTTATATACCGGTGAAGATGGGCTGTTTTATAGTTATCTCTGCAGTTGCTAATTGTCCTCTGGGCTTAAATTTGAGTGTTATTGAATAACACTGCCGCCTATGTTCGGCGATATGAGCGATTACCATTGACGGCTTTCTGCCCCCACTGTCTGCAGCGCAAAACCAACGCCAACCACACCACCAACATCCACTGTCACTCATGCGCAAGTCAATGTCCTCATTAATAAGGCAAACATAGTGCATTCCTGATGCAAAGCCGCTATGTTGATTACAGCTAAAATAATATTACCAAAACTTCAACTATTTTTTCTTTTTGCAAAAACAATAGATAAACACGTCAAATATCGCCACAAAACCACACTAGCTCCGCACATCGAATCAAGGGAGCTTCTACACATCAGCCGTGTCGGCTAATCTTTGTGCCGTACGGCCTCTGCCCCGCCCTCGACCTCTGCCTTTGCCACGGCCTCGCGTGGAGCTGGGTCGCGGATTGTAGCTCGAGTCATCTGTGTTGTCATCTGTATCTGCTGAGTGGTCGGTAGATGTCAGAGGTGGTGCATCCAGGATCATTGAGAGAGGAGCGCCTCCACCGCCTCCACCAAGCGCGTCTACGTCCGCATTCGCGTCCACATGCCCCTCGGCGGTGTCTCGACTTGCATCCATCTCAACAACTTTGGCCACACATGCCTGGGCGCCTCCGCCATCACCGTCGTCAACAACCGACTCGACAATATCTTTGAGAAAGTCATAGCACTCTGTGCTTTCAATGCAGCGCTTCAGATGTGTGGGCGTGACCTTGCGCGCACTACACACATGTGCCTGCTTGCACACGTCATCAATAATAGATTCCATGAATAGCTCAAGAGATTTGGATATCAGCACTGGCGTCGCCTGAGCCATCTTGCCCACCTCGTCGTCCATTTGCATGATCTTTTTGATCCGCGCCTACACATCTTACATATTGGAGTTCAAGCAGTCAGTATGCGTTATGTCAATTGACGGCAAGTGTGACCTAGCTACACTGCAAAAAATATTCTCCTGTCGCGGAATGCAGAGAAATGGCTACACGCTCCGCGACGACCTGCTGGAAAGAGAAAACACGTAAATGCAGCTCAGCTGAACGTCTACGACGTGTCGGCACTTACCACTGGGAATTTGGTCTTGTCCTTCTTGCGCATTTCGACAGCGCTGTACTTTGCGAGCTTTTATACTAGCACAACTGTACTTAACGCCTCAAACCCAATTTTAACACGCGTGTAATGGTCGTAGGAATCAAGTCAAGTCTCGGTCATGCACCTGAACGGCTCGTTGGTAGCAGGTATCCCGTCGTAGAAATATAAAACAGGAGAATGCGGATAATTTAAGCAACACGAATTTAAAATAAGCAATGGCGAATTACTAATGCAAGGTGATGCCAAGCTGTCAACGTAGAAGTATTTTTTTTTTGGCGCAAACAAAAAAAAAAAAGATAGCGCTTGGGAAGGTTATTTTCGTGGCACTCAGGATTGCATGTTTGTGCTGTGGGAGACGCGCGTTTGCGTTGTGGGTGGAGGCATCGTTTGCAGTGCGATCCGCATTGATTTTAAGTCACAGTCGATAGAGATTACCTGTGTCGAAGGATATGCGTGGTATTGGCGCCCAAGAATACTGGCAACGAAAAGTAGGGAACAGGTAACAGTAACAACAGCAGCCCATGCAACATCAATAAAACAGGGCTGACTGTATCTAATCTTCTCACCAGCATAAACTATCTACCATGCAATAAAAATACTTGCCACAGATTCCATTCCAAGGATATATAGATGGAAGCTATAGTCACCATATAATATACATAAAATTGCTAACATGTCAATTGAACATCTAAACAGAACATCACACATATATAGGCATATAAAAGGCTTGCTACAGAATATGTAGGCAGACTATGTGTCACCCATCCTCTATTGAAGGCTATCTTATGGCCTTTGATTGTTGCATGGAATGCAACTTGATAGTCTTTGATGGTCCATGCGGCCTGACTGGGAATGGTCCTGCTGCCAAGCAGTTCGTGCCGAAAGAGGGTGAATACATTGAACAATGGGTATGGCAACAACAATGCACATTGTATTCAGCCACCGCTAGCATCTGCTTGTTGTGTAGCAGTCTTGAGATCTTTGGGCTGGGCCGCTGAACCACATTAGCTCAGCGAACATAGAAAGCAGCCGTTCAGCTTCTTGTCTCTATTTATTCTTTGCTTACGCACACACACACACCATTTCCACATCGGATACACCCTGTCCCTTTCTTGGGCACTCGCGCCCTGTCATTTCTCCACCACACACTACGTTAGCCACCAGACAGCAGCACCACTGCAACTGCTGCCTGGTCGTTTGTCTCTATTTTGGTTAGTCTACGCCGCATATTACGAGCCCCTATACACCGCTGCTTAACGACAACTCTGACTTGGTATATCCGAGGCCTCTTTCTCTTTGTCGGATTTTCTTATTTTTACAATCACACCCTTTCCTACCTACATTTTACCACCGTACTTCCTCGTATAGCGCTCGCTGCCCAGCTAGATTCTATAATGAAAATGCATGACACAGCAGTTGCTGTTCTCGTAGTTGCTGTGTTGGCCACTGTCTCGTGTGCTGCGCCCTTACCACAGGCTGAATTGGCGCCCGTGGGTGTCGATGATACGTCTGGTCTAGATGGCAATACTGGAGACTTGTTTGATCCGATGGGCCAGGAAATTCCTGCCAACTTGTCTGATGATATTGCTGCCGCGCAAGATGCTCCTGTCGAAGGCGCCATCGATGAGGAGGTTGCACTAGACACATTTTTAGACGGTCCGTGGCCTGATACGGCAGCTCCGCTGGATACTCCTGCAGATGGCGTTGGGCCCGATGGAATCGCTCAGCTCGACGACGGTTCTTCAGCTGGTAATCCAGTCAGCAATCTTGTTGGAAATTCATTGACACAGATCGATGATAGCGTCAATGTCAGCAACACGGACATCGACTATCCTGGAAACTCGGAGCTGACAGGAAACACAGGAACTGCAGTTAGTGGAAACAACAATGAAATCATGCCAATAATCAATGCCCCAGTTACGGTGATCATCAACCCTGACCACCATGACAGCCTTCATAAACACCCAGTTCCCCAGTCGCCGCTATCGGACAGGATGCCACCACCATCTCTAAGCGCATCTCCACAACAACAACAGCCAGTACCGGCGACGCAACCCGCACTTTCACAGGTACCCGGATCAGCTGAAAATGGACAGCCACTTGCCCGCCAGTGGCCCGAACCACCACTCTTGAACAATCCAGCTGATGGGGCGGTGGATCCCTTTGCTGCGCGTATCCAGCAGCTGATTCTGTATGCAATTGCAATGAGTCAATCCCATGTCTAGCTCTGTTATTGCCACTTTTTCTTGGAAATCTTGTTCTATGACTCTATTCTGCTCATTAGCTTTGTTGGCTTACATCTTTGGCGCAGCCAATTAAATACATTTGCTTTACTGTTTTTTAAAAAACTATTAGCACATCAAATGAATGGCATTTGTGATAATCGAGGTAATTCTTGTGTTGTGTGTCAAGAGAAACAAAGTGTGTGCATGATTGGCGTGTGTAGTTGGCGGGTAAATTTTGCGTCGGCAGACAAGAATAAAGAACCAAGAAACAGGTCAACAAGACATTGGTAGTAGTTTTGAGTAGACACATAACATAGATGTTTTTAGCAATAACATAGCAATACAATACAATACATGTAACTTGTCTTGTCGCCCGTAAAAGGGTGTTGGCTGCCCTCTGCACCGCAAAAACCAACGCCAACCACACTGCCAACGGTACTTATGCCCATGTACATACAACACCCCGCACACAACGCAAACACACTACCTGAATGGCGCAAACCTGCCGTACCAAATGACGCCAGAATAACTTTTCTAAATGCCAATATTTTAGCAAAACACATGGCAGTGGCCACAAAAATTTAAGATCGGATATGGCGACAATATCGACTACAAGTCGGTAATATCGCCTCGCAAAAGCTGAAAAAGATACTCTGAAACGTGGGGGCTGGCGGATATTCCGTTGTGTAGATATGCATTCGTAACCCATTGGCGAAAACCTCCGATGCTCCGAGACGTTTGTTCGCTAAAATTAAAGTCCACAAACATGTCGTTGTAGTATGTGACGCCAGCAACTGGAGTGCGATTGCTTTCAAGAACCTTGGTGTTGTAGAGCTGGCCCCACCCGGTATATTCTGCAAGTCCTATAGCCACTTCCTTTAGTTTGCGCAACTCGGCATAGTCGTCTAGCATCCAAGGGTACACGCTTTCGCCAGTAAAGTACACAGGCGCTGAAGGATCTTTGCGGGCCAATATCTTATCCCAATCGTGTTCAAACTCGTAAGCAAAGAATTTCTCGCGTACACGGTGGGCGGACCAACGACTGGCATTGCCATTCTGGCAATATATTGTTTCTTGTAGGATGCAATAGAGCGGATTGGTGTCAAAGCTCATCATCCCCACAATTTCTGTAAGCGTATGCGTAGACAGTTTGCCTGTTCTCTCAAGATCCTTGTCTGCTTGAAATACTATCTGATGTACAGTATTAAAGCCACCTGTGTATCCAAATTGAATGCCAAGCTGCTGAAAGCGACGTGGTGAGAGTCTCCCACCGTCTGGGAGCCCCACCTCGGTTTTGTTTAGATGCTCTATTATTCTGCGCACGCGCAAAATGTCGCGTGGAAATGTCGCATAGTATTGTTTATTGCGTGTGATCATCCGCTGGTATGTTGCCATATACACGGCGTCTGGGCTTTCTACCAGTGGGGGTACGCCTCCAGTGATAAGCGCCTTAGAGATGCTGTCTGGAAAAAGAGACAGGTATGTGACTACGCAAAATCCACCAAACGACTGCCCTAATAATGAAATCTTCGTGCTTGCCTTGTTATTTCTACCGCGGCAGAGCACCTTGCGGATGTGCTCACAGTCGCGTACTATATCATCCGCGCGGAAATGCGTTACATATTCAACCTTCTCAACAGTCGTAAGGTGCTGCTCAAGCGTGCCCGAGTTGATAGGCGATGACTGACCTGTGCCGCGCTGATCAAGAAGTAGAATTTGGTATCCCTCATCAATCGCAGTGCTGTACCAGCCGCTCTTCACAGAGGCAGGAAGACGGCACTCAAATCCAGGACCACCCTGAAGAAACAAAATAAACGGAAGCTCATGTACCTTTTCCTCCTTCCCCAATGGCACTATATGCCGTGCAAATATGCGCAGCCGCCGTCCGTCCGAGGGTTGCAGGTGATCTAGTGGACACTCAAAGTACCGTTCAAACACTTTTCCTCCTGTAATAAAGTACGATTCAACATCCTGTCGGTCAAGTTCGTGCACCTCGAAATTGCTCTGTGCCATACTGTCATTCTGCATTATTATCATGGTGGTGCTGGCCGCGACAAAGTAAAGTAAAAAAAAAAAGAGTGTGATGAATGTTACGCACACAAGAAAAGGGGTTTTCGAGCAAGGGACTGAGGAAGGACTATTTTCGTGGCATGGGTGCAGTTTGTTTGCGCAGGGGCGGGGCGTGTGTTGACGATAGAAAAAAGGGAGTGAAACAACAGAAAAAATCGTGTAGGTAATGTGTATTTCTTGGGCGATGTTTAGACTGTGTTTTGTCAGATGCCATGTTTTATGAGTAAACATGGTTTGAGTTTCTACCTGTACCCTAAAACAAGATACGCATTCTGTCTCATTAACGGCTATCTCTTGCTGAGAAGAGCAGAAACATGTCAACCCTGCAGACATTGTGATGCTTCTTGGGCAGATATTGCTGTTGGTAATTGCTCCCTGGCTTTTACTGCGAATATTATTGCCTGCCACTGCCACATATTTCCTGTAAATTTGGTAGTTGCCATCGGTAACTTCCCGTTTAATCATCTACAGAGCAAACAACACAAAGGCACTGCCATTTTGGTTGTTGTGAAAAATAATACTATGGAAACGCCAACTTTNTTTTTTTTTTTCGTTTAAAGAAAACAGTAGTACCAATGTCTACCGCAAAAAGAAATTGCATAGAAGGCATTCGGCAGCACTAAGCACAGGCACAGATCCGCAAGACAGTTCGGGAGAGAAAAGTTAGACGGATGGAAACGGAGAGGCAATAATGCCAGGAAACGGATGATATGGATTGAAGAAAAAGTAAACTAGAATGCAAACCGCATCTTAATTGGGCCCGTTCTTACGAAGGGTATTGGCAAGCCATTCTAGACCGTCATGAAGCCCCTCGCCGGTCGTTGCGCAGGTCTTTTGAATGTACCAAGTACGCTTCCGGTACATCCCCAGGTTAAGCAACTCGATTATCTCCTCGTTATTCATGGCATTTGGGAGATCCTGCTTGTTGGCGAATACAAGCAAAAGGGCGTCTTTTAGTTCGTCCTCGTTCATCATGCGCTGGAGCTCATCGCGGGCCTCGGCAATGCGATCACGATCGTTGCTGTCGACAACAAAGATAATACCCTGCGTGTTCTGGAAATAGTGGCGCCACAGAGGACGGATCTTGTCTTGGCCTCCAACATCCCACACAGTGAAGCAGATGTTCTTGTAGTCCACAGTCTCCACATTGAACCCGATAGTCGGTATCGTCGTGACAATCTCGCCAAGCTTCAGCTTGTACAAGATCGTGGTCTTTCCTGCTGCATCAAGCCCGACCATCAGAATCCGCATCTCCTTCTTACCAAAGAGATTATCAAATAACTTGCCAAAAACCATGCCCATTTTCGTTTGACTAGCTATACAGCAAATATGTTGATGATAAAAATACCCCATAGAACCAGAACTTGATACAAACACAGCCATTAGCGCAGATGATATTGAGTCCGCCACAATGAAGATAAGCCATAGGGGCGCTAGCCAAGCAGAGTCAGCTCACATAGCACAACCAGAAGTAGCAGAAGCTGCAGCATATAAACACCCCAGCTATATTAACGATTAGCATGTTCTACAACTTGCTGCCTTGTACCCCCCCCCCGCTCTTTGACACTACACCACTACCTCCAAGCTATGCCATATCATTCCACGAATAAAGATTCGACAAAGACGGTAATTTCGCTAGGGGCGGCATCCCGGTGTATGGTACTAGTCAGTTAAAAGAAACACAGTGCCAAGGTCTACAGCCCACCATTCCTTTCAGCAGACATGGGGCTCTCGTACAAAGAAAGTCTTGTGGCAAAAACTGTACGCCGCGCAACTCATCTGAAAAGCGGTCCAAAATGGGCGCAGTTGCCTTAAAGATGAATCCCCGATTGCATAACAAATGAAACTTACCTTGTTGCACCTGCTGTTGCTTGCAATAATATAAATGTATCGGTGTCAAGTAAGTGATGGAAACACGCGCGGCGGAAAGAAGAGTGGAAATTGTAAAGTGAAGGCACTAGTGTAAGCAATCTCTTGCCTGCTGATCCTACTCAGCTGGCAACTAAGGGGTGGTGTGGTGTGCGTGCCTGACCAGCAGATTAATGGGGATGGGTGCAGATGCCTGGCACTCGGCGATTGGTTGCATCGGACCATGCCCATACTGGCCTAATCCAAAGCTCAGTACACGACATAAAAAAGCGCTATTGTTTTTGGATGATATTTAGCTGGCGCATTGGCCTACTGAGAATATTGCAGTCGCATCAACAATAGCTGTCGGAATCTCTTGCAATGCTGGCGCAGACGCTTTATTGTCAGACAGCAGGCGCTCGTAGGCGTGCTGCGTCTGCAATACCGGCGCTTTATCATTGCTACTTACCAGGGAGGCCGCCGTCTGTCAACGATATCTTGGCTGAGGATATTGAGGCTGTTAAGCGGTTCCGAGCAAAATTTTCGCGAGATACGATTCCATACAAATCCTTTACATTGACATTCCACCGCAGTGGCGGCGCAGGTGGACAGCATGTCAACAAGGTCAACACCAAGGCTTTTATGCGCTTTGATCTTGCGGCCCAAAGCTGGATTCCTAGCTATGTCAGAGAGCGCATGCGTGAACAGGAAGGCAATCGTATCAACAAGCAAGGCGAGTACCTGATTACATCCGAAAAAACGCGGTCACAAAGACACAATATCGAGGACTGCCTTGATAAGCTTTGGCAGCACATTGACCGAGCTGCAGAGCTGCCAAAGGGCCCAAGCGAAGAGACCATCCGCCGTGTGCGGGAGCTGAAGCGAATCGAGAAGACCCGCGACAAGGAGACAAAGAAACGCCACTCACAGCGCAAGGCAAGCCGGCGGAGGGGCTTCGATGATGATTAGCTGCCCACTTGCGCATCAATGCTCCTAATCAAATTGGCATCGCGTTGGTCAGTCTGGGCTCTCTTGTCTTCAGTCATTTGATCATCCTTGTTGCAGTTGCAGTTGTCAAATTCCAAATCATACCGTATCCTATGTACCTACGACCTTAAACTTGATATGAAATGTCTGCACGGAGAGTGGTCGTCACTGGACTTGGGATAGTCTCGCCGGTTGGTGTTGGCGTAAAGCATGCCTGGCACAACATTATAGAGGCGAAATCCGGCATCCGGTCGCTTGTGAAGACGTTCCCTAATGCTGGCTTCGAAAAGCTGACGTCTCAGGTTGCAGGTATTGTCCCACGTACGGCAGCTGGCTACGCTAGCGGCGCATTTGATTCCAAAGAATGGCTTGCGCCTGGCGATGCAGCACGCTTGGCGTTGTTTGCGCAGTATGCGCTATGTGCGGCGCATCAGGCGCTTGCCGATGCCGAATGGATGGACGCATCGGACGAGCAGCGCGAGCGCACAGGCGTCTGCTTTGGCACAGGGATCGGCTCCCTTGAAGACATAGTGGATAACCATGCCCGGCTACAGAGCGGCGGCGTGCGCAAGATAAGTCCAATGTTTGTTCCTAGAACGCTGTGCAACATGGCGGCGGGAAACATTAGCATCCGCTACGGGTTCTACGGACCTAACCACGCCGTGTCAACTGCGTGCACAACCGGGGCGCATTCGGTAGGTGATGCGATGCGTTTCATCCAGTTTGGGGACGCCGATGTTATGGTGGCTGGGGCGGCCGAGGCACCGTTGCTGCCACTAGCCATTGGTGGGTTTTCAAGGATCAAGGCGCTGGCCCTCGGCTTTAACGACCAGCCTTCGGCGGCATCGAGGCCATTTGACAAGCGCCGCGCTGGATTTGTTATTGGGGAAGGCGCTGGCGCGCTGATACTGGAAGAGCTGGGCCATGCGCAAAGACGCGGCGCGCGCATCTATGCCGAGCTCCGTGGCTACGGGCTTTCAGGTGATGGACACCACATCACAGCGCCCCCGCCCGATGGCGCAGGCGCACGAAGGGCCATGCTACACGCTATTCGTTCAGCACAAATCGACCCTTCTGTCATATCATACGTCAATGCCCATGCAACATCGACCCCCTTGGGAGACAAGATCGAAAACCA
Organism: Coemansia reversa NRRL 1564; assembly: GCA_002705745.1. Lineage (NCBI taxonomy): Eukaryota > Fungi > Kickxellomycota > Kickxellomycetes > Kickxellales > Kickxellaceae > Coemansia > Coemansia reversa. The sequence continues at coordinate 352,429 of KZ303499.1, forward strand.
AGCCATAAAGGCGGCGCTCGGGTCAAATGTAAGTCATAGTCAACTACCAGTGTCTTCGACAAAGAGCGCTACAGGCCATCTACTTGGCGCGGCCGGCGCAATCGAGGCAGTGTTCGCTGTGCTTGCAGTTGCACACGACATTGCCCCACCAACGCTCAACCTTGATGCCGTTGACACTGACGCCGGATTTGACTTGAACTACGTCCCGCATGTTGCTCAAGAACGCATTATCAATACATCCATAACAAACTCGTTTGGATTTGGGGGCACAAACGCGTCACTAGTCTTCACAAAACATGGTTCTGGTTGATATTTCTACTGCGCTCACTTGAGCTCAACAACCACACAATCAAGCCAATATTAAATTATTAGTGTTTGCAGAGTACTGTTTTTTTTTAAAAAAAAAAATTATAAGCACATCAAGTGAATGGCGTTTGTGATAATCGAGGTAATTCTTGTGTTTTGCGTCAAGAGAAACAAATTGTGTGCATGATTGGCGTGTGTAGCTAGCTAGCAGGCACGATTTGCAGGTACAGTTTGCGTCGGCAGAGAAGAAGAAAAAACCAAGAAACAGATTAACAAGACATTAGTAGTAGTTTTGAGTAGACACATAGCATAGATGTTATTAGCAATGACATAGCAATACAATACAATACATGTAACTTATCTTGCCACCCGTAAAAAGGGTGTTGGCTGCCCTGTGCTTATCAGTCTGCGCTTTAAAAACCAATGCCAACCACACTGCCAATGGCACTTATGCCCATGTATATACAACACCCCGCACACAACGCAAACACACTACCCGAATGGCACAAACCCGCTTATACCAAATGACGCCAAAATAATCTTTTCTAAACGCTAATACTTTAGCAAAACACAGTATTCTGCTCCTGTAAACAAATCAGATTAAAAGGCTTTGCTAAAAATCGCAACATCCAGAGCTAGTCAAAAGCACCCTTAATAAAAAAGTGGACATGCGCCTAGTTCATACGGCGCACAAGCGCGTTAATCTTGTCCTCACGGTTGCCAACATCACCACCCTCAATGAAGTGACGAACCTTGCGACGGGCCCAGCCACCGGTGGGGTTGGACAGCTTGAACGGCCACAGGAAGTTGTTGGCTGGCTTAAAGTTGGGGCCAACGGTGTAAATCTCTTTCACCAGATCCTCCACACAGATGATGCCGTACTTGCCGAGGTTCTCCTCAATGATGCTGTTGTCTGAGATAGGCAGGCGCTGCTTGTTGACCTTGGCGTAGCCGCGCTTGTACACAAGCTCCTTGATTGTCTTCAGATTAGGCGTACCCCACGCTGCATAGGGCGTGATAATCTGCAGCATCTGCGTCGTCGCATATGTCAAACGGATAAACACACCGTTGTTGATCTGAAGCAGACGCAATAGCTGGAGCACCTTGCGCGGCTTCGGTGGAATCTTGTTGATACCCTTAGTACGGATCACAAACGCAAGCTTGGGCTGCGCAGAAACATAATAGTTACCCGCCTTCTTGGCCTGGCGGCGAAGACGAACCTCGGCACGCTCGATGCTGCGGTACTTGTTCACGTACTGCTCGGCACGCTTAAAGATCACCTGGCGCTTCTTGCGGTTCTGCTACAAACTCATCAATAAGTTTTTTTTTTATCAACTCATAGTTAGCTCATGCATTGAATCAACAAGTTGCATACAAAACCCAGCGAACCCTTAAAACAAATGTGGTATTATGCTCAGCCCCGAAAGATGGTTAACAGTTGTAATACTATCATTGGGGTGCAACCCTCACCAACTAGTGAAAATGGTTATCATCACCGCAGCACACACACAGCATTAAAGTGATCTAAAATATTGAACTTACCAGTCTAGCGGCTGCCTTTGCTGCTGCCTTGTCGGCGGCGGCCTTTTGCGCGTGCTTGCGCTGCTTCAAGAGCGTCTCAGGGGCAAGAACCTTATCGCTAGAAAGCAAAGTCGGTGCACCCAAGACATGTGATACATGGCAAGGTATGCAACGCACAATATTTAGTTATACGCAGTGTCGGTTACTCATTAAACTCCCCATACAGGAAACCACAAAAAATGGCTGAAGAGCCTGCAAGCGAGCCAAGCATCATGGATCTAGTATATGTAGATTATCCAGAATACACGCTCTGCCTTGCAGAAGTACCGACACACGAGTCCAATAAAGCGTATTGAGAGTATGCAGCTCGCACTAACACCATTAGGCTCCTTGAGTGTAAACCCCCCACAACTAACTCACTGGACCCGTGTTATCTCTTCTGTCCACTTTTGCCCATAGTAGGGCGAAGCGAATGCCATACAGAATGTTACTATATGCATTCCTAATAATCACTGGTCGCATGCTGCACTCGACCTTATTTTCAAGCCAGTGGACCCGAATAAAAATAAAAGAACCGTGTAAAACTTACCTAGACATTGCTAATTTTACGAGCTCAAAGCTGTGCACAGAACCAAATGGAGCGTATAGAGGTACGTTTTAAAGAGGAAGAACTCTGCTCGTCAGCTTTGGCATTCCCTGGCATTTGTTTTTGATCGCTCTGGCCGTCAGCCATACACTGACTGAAAAAATATGCAGTGCTGGATCAAGCTGATTCAATTGACAAAAATTTTTTGCGTCAATACCACGTGATAAAATATGTCTGGTGCTGTAGGGTAGCTGATGTGATTCGATCCATTGGCGTGATTAAATTACCATGTTTTCTACAGCCATTGTGGATGCTGTTGGCAACCCCACCATGACGGTAGCAGCGGTCGAGCTGCACCTACGAAGCGGATCCTACCAACCGTGCACAGTTCTATGGCTATCGGGTTTTCTTGCTTCTGCTTTCAACATCGCTTTTCATTGTGTACAACGTCTGCTCTTGTCGCTAGTTTTGCGCCTCTAATAATCTGTCCTAGTGGTAAGAAACTCCTACACCCCTTCACACCTCTATGTAGCTTGTCTTTAGCTCTACTAAAAGCGCTGTATATGGTGCCGCGCAGCTGCATCTTCCTAGATTACAACAAATTCAAAGATGTGCTTCTTCGCTTGTTTCTTTTCTAGTGACACCTACTCAGATACACTAGAGTAGCATCTGCATGGTGTTGTTTTGTAATGCTATGCCTTACGGAGGCGACTCCCAGCCCTTATTAATGCTACCGGCAGCCGTCTTCGCTGGTGCTTCTGTGGCGTGTTTGACTCTTGGAAAGCCTGGTTAAGGGGGACCATTTAACAACAAGCAAATAAGCGAGCATGCACATGCGCTCAGTTGCCTGACAGTTGGCGCCCTCTTGCGTGCCGGAGCACAAAAGCCTACGAGCCACCAAACCAGTCCACTCTATCCACCAAGGCCATCACTGCCGCTCTCAGCGAGACTCTTCCGCCTATCAAGAGTATTTGTTTTTGTTTTTCTCCAAGCAGCCAATGCGAGCGAGCCGCAATCCCGTGCGCGGGGCGCGCTCATTCGCTGTCGCACGATCTTCGTGGCTCTTGCCCTTATTTCTTCTGAGCCACTGCGCGCGCAGGATGGACAGCCCCATCCCATTTGCCAGTTTGTTGACATAAAGGCGCGGATGCTCGCAGCAAGCAATTTCTCCCTCTCTTTCTTCCGTATTACTTTTGCTTCTGCTGCCACGCCACCTTGAGCGTCTTGCTTTTCTTCCTTCTACTGTACTTTGTCAGCCTCCTGTTTTGTGCAATCTCTGCTGTGCTAATTTGCTATCTTTGAATCTCACCATACCCTTGTACGTGGGTTCCTATTATAGTAGCAGCAATTTAACCAAGAGTCCAAAAAATGCGCGAAGTTATCTCACTTCATGTTGGCCAGGCTGGTGTCCAAATTGGTAACGCCTGCTGGGAGCTGTACTGCCTGGAACACGGCATCAAGCCTGATGGCTTTCTGGACCCCAACGCTCCTGCTCACATGGACGACTCGTATCAGACCTTCTTTTATGAAGCCAATAACGGCAAGCGCGTCCCGCGTACCGTGTTTGTTGACCTGGAGCCTAGCGTTGTTGATGAGGTTCGTAACGGCAAGTACCGCGACCTGTACAACCCTGGACAGATGATCACTGGCAAGGAGGATGCTGCCAATAACTATGCTCGCGGCCACTACACAGTGGGCAAGGAGCAGATTGACCGGACTCTGGATCAAGTGCGCAAGCTTGCGGACAAGTGCGATGGGCTGCAGGGTTTCTTAGTGTTCCACTCGTTTGGTGGAGGAACTGGCTCAGGATTTGGCGCGCTGCTGCTTGAGCGCTTGTCGGTTGACTATGGCAAAAAGTCCAAGCTCGAGTTTACGGTGTACCCCGCTCCCAGAATCTCGAACGCGGTTGTGGAGCCTTACAACTCGATTCTGACCACGCACACGACGCTTGAGCACGCTGACTGCTCTTTCATGGTGGACAACGAGGCCATCTACGATATCTGCCACCGCAACCTGGGCATTACCCGCCCTACGTTCAGCAATCTTAATCGTCTAATTGCACAGATTGTCTCATCTATCACTGCGTCGCTACGTTTCCAGGGCTCGCTCAACGTCGACCTGACAGAGTTCCAGACAAACTTGGTCCCTTACCCGCGTATTCACTTCCCGCTGGCGACCTATGCCCCTATCACGTCCTCCGTCAAGGCCTTGCACGAGTCAATGACCGTATCCGAGATTACCACCGCGTGCTTCGAGCCCAACAACCAGATGGTCAAGTGTGACCCGCGCAACGGCAAGTACATGGCGTGCTGCCTGCTGTACCGTGGCGACGTTACTCCCAAGGAGGCTAATGCTGTCATTGCCAACCTCAAAACGAAGAAGACTATTTCTTTTGTCGACTGGTGTCCCACTGGCTTCAAGCTTGGTATCAACAGGGAGCCCCCATACTGTGTTCCCGATGGCGATTTGGCTAAGGTTGACCGTGCCGTCTGCTTGCTCAGCAACACTACCGCCATTGCCGAGGCATGGTCGCGTCTGGACCACAAGTTCGATCTTATGTACGCCAAGCGTGCCTTTGTTCACTGGTATGTTGGTGAGGGCATGGAAGAGGGCGAGTTTTCCGAGGCTCGCGAGGATCTTGCTGCCCTTGAAAAGGATTACGAAGAGGTCGGCATGGACTCTGCGGATGACGAAATTGTTGATGAATACTAGGCTGCCTTATTGCTTTTCTATTTAATTCATCAAGCTAACACTGCTGCCGGCTCTGTGGCTTCTGCATATTATAAAGCCATGGTGCTGACTTTTATTGGAAATTGTTTGTTCTTGTTATTTTTGTTGCATGTTGACCAGTGCAGCAGGAGGCTAACCGAACTACTATGAGCGGCTGCTTTGGCTGTATCTGTGAATGTTGATATAGGATGCTATATGATGTGCTCTAGATTTTTGTTGTCATGCACAAATTCCCAACAAAATCTAAAAAATATATATATGTTGAGCAATCGTATTCCTTGTTTAGGGCAGTAATGACTTTCCTGAACGTTTTTTTTTGTTATGTTTGCGCCTTGCACTACTTGCTGCTTTCTATGCAAAGTTTGGCAGTTTTATGCAGCTGCTTAGCGGAAGGTACATTATTCTTGTGTTAGAAACCCCCTGGGGGTTTTTTTTATTTTAATACATGCAGAAAATGATGCGCCAAAGGTTTAAAACAGTATCAGCATTGCTAAGGATATAATTATAGTATTTGAAGCAAATGGCTGATAGAGTTTTGGTTATCTGTATCTACAGTGGCAGAGCAACCTTCTGGCAAGAAGTAACATTGCCAATGCTGTCTACAAAAGACAGATTAAGAGAGAGGGGATTCCATGACATTGTACACTGCCTAGAGATGACCCAGAATATAATGAAATATCCGTAGTGGAGATGTCTTAATTGTTTGCCAAATAGTGAAAGCTAGTATTTTATAAGGTATTTTTGTATGTAACGCCTTTCAACTATCACACCTTTTGTGATAAAAACGCAAAGAACATTATATTATCGATACTGGTAAAAGAGTATGCTATACATTTCTGCTCTATTGTGATTTGCTAGCAATCTATTTTAATTAAATAAAGCAGAAAAATCAACAAATCCATTATTTCTATATCAGGCCATAAGCTAGGCGATATTGTTTGACAAATTCTGCTTTTTTTTAATACAAACTAATCAGATGTATGCAAAGTGACTAAAAATTTCAAATATTGCATGTTTACTTGTTTTACCAAGCATTGTCTGTGGACAGTCGAATGGTTAGACAAAAGCTAAGAAGATGTGTAGAACGGATTATATATAAAAGAACTAAAGACCACCAACTCCAAAGAACGCCGACATCAGCAGGAGTTGTAAAAGTGCTCCCACCATAACTGGGACTTGTTGCTCATACTGACCTGGGGAAGAGGCTGACACAATACGCCCACCAGAACCAGCTTGATTTCTGCCATTAGATGCATTGCTTCTAGATGCACCATTACTTTTGCCTTTGCCTCCATCGGATGAGTCTGCAGCAGAGGCATTGCCATCTCTAGGTATAATTTTTGGGAGAGAGCCTAAATCTCCAGACTGCGATTGATTACTATCTGCATCAGAATCAAACTTCATGCCGATAGTTAGCTCAATGTCCTTGTCGTCTAGAGGCTGGATGTAGCCTGCAGGCTTTTCCTCCGCTGCTTGTACATGGAGTGCACTTATAGGGGCGGTGGCGGTGTTGCATGCGTAGTCTACCGTGCAACTGGTATAACACGCCGCCTGCTCATTGCCGTTTGTGTGCGAAGCACAGCCAGTGTTACACATGTTTAGTGCAGCGCGACACTCTGCGACAGCAATGGGCCACTCATAATGACGCACCTTGGCGTTATCTGCCTTGTCGGCACATGCACAGTTCCATCCCATTGTCCGGATGTTGCAAAAATTCACTCTGGTGAGCGCTACCGATTCACAGGCATTGTAACAGAAGCTTACCTGCTCCTGGCAGGCATGGGCACGTTCCTCGGCAGGTTGCTGTGTAAATGCCCATCCTGCATGTGCTGACTGGCCAAAAGGGGTGAGCACTATGGCCCAGGCTACTACCATAGGCTTGCTGAACAACATCATCAGTTTATGCCTAAGCAAGATCTACAGGTTGCCTTCTACTTATATGTGGACTGAAGCGAAGACGCTGTTAACAATAAATCCTGGCAAGACTAATGATAGGGTTGTATGTAAACTTTGAAAATTAAAACGCGTTCTTTGCAGGGACCTAAAAAAGAAAGATCGAGTGCAGCAAATGCAGGGAGGTGACCTACATGCATGCATCTCTAATGGCTTTGCCGCACGGGCATGCATTCCACGCGGGCATGTCTGGGATGGTAACGCCACTGACCACTTTCCCCACACACCACGCGTGTGTTTAATAAAAAGTCACCAACAAGACATACGACGTGGAGAGGCGTAAGCCCAGTCAATTAATGGGGGGGGGATGTCGCTCATGATTGAGCCTTCTAGTTGTACTAGAAAACCTGTTAAATCATCCCAAATCCCTCAGCGTTGTGGATCGCTGTCAAGAGACGCTCGCGTAGCTTCTCTACATTAGCGTATTCTGGAAGTAGCAGCACGTTGAAACAGGTATGTGAAGTAGGCAGGCGATCAGAGTCGCCACCATTCTTAGCAATAACAAAGTGTAGCTTGCTGAGGCCGCCAATGGGCACTCGGTCACTACTGGTAGCAAAAAACAGAAGCTTGCGCTTAAGATCGTCTGAAAACAGGCGCACAATGTGCCAAAAGTTCTGAATCACCTCAGTGGACTTTGTATATCCCCCATCGTAAATGGTTGAGCGCTCCAGTGCAGCAAAGTCAAGGTCGGAACACCCGCAGACTAGCAGTTCCAGCTCCTGCGGCCGCATGAAGCGCACGTACGACGCGCCGCAGATCTGATCAAAACCGCTCTTGAACTCGGAAAACTGCCGCTTACAAGAAGTATTAAAGACGAAATCCACATAGCTGTCGATAAACAGCTCCCTGTTGTCTACCGTAAGCTGTGTCTGAGCGCCGCCAGGGATCAGCTCATGAGTGCAAAGCTCGCCTAGGTCATCGTATTCAGCGACGAACGTGCGCTCCAGAAATGCAAGCTCATCAGATGACAGATGCAGCAGCTGCGTAAGACCATGGTAAAGCGCAGGATCGACTTGTCGCAAATCGTCCCTTATCACGGGTACACCCAGAAGCTTCTTGTATATAGCTGGTGGCAAATGAATGTCTAATATCACGGCGTTGTACACCGCCAAACCAATAAGCTGTCCCGTTAGCCGGATTTCCTCCAGTGTGTCCTGCGATAACTCTGCCTGCGGACGGAACCAGTGGAAAAGTGAGCTTTCACTGGCCCTGAATATTCCATATTTTGGCGAAAAGACATCACGCACAATCAATTGAAAGAACTCTTTTTGCACGCCGCCCTCATCCACACCCTCTTCGCCGACAAAGCGCACCTTCAGCTGCTTACGCAGGTCCTGGTTGAGCTTCAGGTCCAGCTGGTAGAGTGTGTCGCGCACCAGGCTGTCACGTCGCACTTCCAGCACCAGATACGGACATGTGACCCCAGAGAACATGGCTCGGAAGAACGAATCCTGCAGCTCAGTACGCATCAGAATCACACTCTCAATGCGGATAATCTCGCTCTTCGTGGTTGGCGAAAGCAGAAACGGGTAACTGCAAAACGACACGCCATCAGGCATGCGGAAGCGGGGGACCTCCTCTTTAATGTCCATGTGCTCGTTTACCGCTGCGTTGTAGAATACAGAGTACGGCACAACTGCGTTCGCATTGTTATGGCCATTTGCTAGTGCCAGGCACTGCGCCGCCAGCCCAAGCGAAGATCCGCCAACTGCGTGCAGACTGACCTTCTGTGTTGTTCCCTCGCTGGGCGTACTTGTTTGTGCCGCGCGCTGCGCCGCCTTTTCCATTTCCTGGGATATGTACAGCTGAAAGATCCCAACAAACCATGTAAATGAGGCCCTCTCATCTGGGTTAGAGTTCATAACTTCGTCTGTCACCGGCAGTTTTGCATGCACATCAGCCCATGGCTGTGTACCCGCGGCTTCGTCCGTTGCGTTTGTGCTTGTGTCGGAACCGGCCATAGCACCGCAGCCAGTTGCAAAGTATCGCATCAGCGCAGTCCGCTGTGCTGGTGGCTGTCCAAGGATAACACTGCAGAGTTCTGGAAACACAGGCACGCCATCGTCTTGCACGTACTCTGTAATTCTTGGGTCGACAAGGAGAATAAGCACTGCGTTAACCAGATCGTCATGCTCACTGCAGGGATCTGCGTTCATCATTGCAATTACTTCTATCGATAACTGTCGAAGCTCATCTAGAACTTTCTTGGACGCTCTTTGAGAAATATGTGAGTATGCTTTCCGCACATCCAATATATCTACAGGACAGTTGTCTACCCTTTCCTGATCGGTCTGTGGAAAGCTGTGTGCCAACACACACGGGTCCGAAAACATATATCCAAGCTTGGCAATAATATCCTGGTCCGATTCAAGTGAGCATATGTGCCGTGCCGCAAGCTCTGCGTTGTCCTGGTGCAACGCTCCCTCCACGCGTTTCTTGCCGTTTGTGTAACTAGCTTTATCAACTTCGAGCGTCCCCCCACTCATTTCGTTGCTGCTGGCACTATCCTCAGACGCATATGACTCCTCTGGCTCTATAACTGCGGTCTGTGTAAGGCTCGACGGCTGGTGCATTGTTGACCGTGTACGTGACCGCGTCATCATCGTCTGCCTCGATGTAAAAGCCTCCGTAGGCTGTCGCCGCCGACGCTCAACGCGCTGACGCTTGCGGCTGGGTTCGGCAGACTTTGACATTGCAGCGTGATTGCAATCACCTTGTAAAGGGGCGCCGTAATTGAAACGCAAAGAACGCAAAGAAAGAGGGTAAAAGTGAACAAAAAGGACAAAGCGGTGGTGACCAACCAAGTACTTCAGAAAATATCTTTCAATTTACTGGTATGTGCCGCAGTTAAGCTTTGTATGCTCTGTGCTGCTGCTTCTCCGTATAGTATTCCTCATTTGTGCCTGCTTTACAATAAACTCCTCGTTCGGAAACAGAGTGGGTCAGAAATGACAACTCGCGACACAATGTACTCTGAGGAAATTTCCCCTAACCTCAAGGGCGGCGACTGCGACCGAAGCCTTTCGGTGCTTCAGGATGGTATTACGAAGCTGCCGCCGGAGCTCGATGGTTCGGGGAATGTAGAATACAAGGTATTTAGCTTTAGCCGTCCCTAGGTTCCATTGTAGCTAAACTGCAGGTAGTAGTCATGCCGCTGCATTTTCCTATAAGCATTTTGTAAACTGAACGAGAGTAATATGCCTCCACATCTGCTACCTTGATAGACCAAGCTCGATAATATCTCTGAGACCCGCGCGAAGCATCTCGCGACACAGCTGCAGTGGAGGTAAGCATTATTTATACTATTCAGTTGCTTGTAAGTTGGCCAGGATGTTCAGGCATATTGGTGCGCTGACCAGCGCTGCAGTCGATCGGAGACGCATTGTATTCACCTGCTTGATTTTGCATGATCGCTGTTTCCGTTTTGCCTAGCTTTTGTAGACTTGCTGAAGGAAATGGACACGCTGTATATGTCGTGGGCGTGCACGACAATGGTGACGTTGTGGGAATCACGGAAAAGGAGTTTCGGGAGACAATAGCGACGATTAGCGGTATGGCTGAGCAACTGGATAATACATGTGTTGTTTCTGTGGAGAGGCGACTGCTTGCGGGCGACAGTAATCGCGTAGTAGCCGAAGTTCATCTGACCCAGCGTAATGCGCAGTCGCAGACAGAGTTGAGAGTTGCAGTTCTGGGTGACCACGGCGTAGGAAAGTCAACCGTCCTGGGTTGTCTAACGTACGGCGAGTCCGACGATGGCCGTGGAAAGGCAAGGGTCAGTCTACTGCGACATCGCCACGAGCTTGAGACTGGGCGTACAAGCTCAATCTCGCTTGGTGCAGTGGGCTTTACCGCAGAGGGTCAGATGCAAAACTACGCCAATAATCGCAGTGCAGAGCACATCTATCGGCGGTCGCGACATGTGGTTACCTTTATCGACACCTGTGGCCATGAAAAGCATCTTAAAACAACAGCCCGCGCAATTACAGGTCACTCTCCCCAGGTATTTTGTGTAGTTATTGCCGCCAACACCACTGGTATTTCAACGACAACTCGTGAATACCTGCGGATGGCAGCTGCACTTGAAATGCCGTTGATGGTGGTTGTGTCAAAGATGGACGTTGCAGAGAAAAGCACATTCTCAGTGCTGATGCACAATGTCCTAGCTACATTGGATGCTGAGCTGCCTGAACGTGCCAAATGCATCGTGGCCAACTCTGCCGAACACCTGTTGCTTGCAGAGGATATGATGCGCCTGGGCGTTGTGCCTGTTTTCACTACATCTGCCGTGCGCTCTGTAGGCTTCGGCGAGCTAACCAAATTGTTGGAGAAGGCCCGTGCCAGCTTTACCGGCGACAACTCTGCCGAGCTCACCGATATAGACTCTATAAGCCGCGATTTGTTTGAGTTTGATGTTGAGCACTTGTATTCTATAGATACGGTGGGATCGGTTGCCACTGGCTGGGTGAGAAGGGGTGCTTTTGCGGCCAGTAATTCTCCAAACACGCCGCTTATTATTGGCCCTGACGCATCTGGTAGCTTTGTCGATGTTCAAGTGACATCGATACATACATTACGCATCCCCTCTGAAACTGCCTGTGCCGGACGCAGTGCAGCGCTGGCCATCCGACCCTGCAAAGCGCTTCGGCTTCAGAAAGGCATGGTGATTCTTAATGCAAACCTACTGGGAAAGGCTGGTCGTGTTGTGTCAAATGTGCTTACAGCAACGATCGCAATGTTTGGTTCTAGTATCTCGAGGATGCAAAATGTGGCCGTACATATACGATCTGCATCTTATCTTGCTCGTATAGTCCACATAGAAGATGACATGTCATATCATGCATGCAATGAGCAGACAAACCTTCCCAAGCACACCGTGGTTAGACTGATTCTCCATGCTGGTGTACAGGTCTATTCTTATCCAGGCATGCCCATTGTAGTCCGTGATGGCCGCTGTCTTGTCTTTGCTGGTCGCATAACCGCTACACAGTTGTAAACACACATGGTTTGCTTGAGCCATTGTTGCTATCTTTTTGGTTCTATTACACATGCACATACTTTATTTTTTAGATCTACATATATATAATAACCTTCTTTAGATTATACTACATTGCTTACAAAAGTAGTCAATTTGTACATAAAGCTTATTCACCATCTGATGATATATGTTGTGGTAGTCGGAGAGCCATCGAACAAAATACTCAAAGTTGTACTAACAATATAGAACTGCAAATATATTATAATAGATATCACATGTATAGCACAAAACCTCTGAGGAAATGATTTTAAAAGGAGTTAGGATAGGTACGGTTTAATGTAAACTACTTCTTAGAAATAACAACACATTTGTTTGCACTTTTTTATATTTATTGATACCAGGCCGCCTGCCTGATGAAACATATATCAGCTCTATAGGTTTTATGTGTTCTCTATAAGACTACCTACAAAAAATGCTAACATGTCAATACAAGAGCAACCATACATAACAACACATCATCACAGATAAAAATATACATTTTTCCCAGATGTTAACATAATGTAGATAAAACTCAGTAGATAAGTAACTCGTCAAAATATGTATACAATTGGCGCAGAGATCATATATGATTGAGAAAAGGATGTGATATTGTTGCTTGCCTGTCCAAGAGACTGGTGACCGAGGCAAACAAGGATTGCAAGCCTGAAGTCAATCCACAGTGCATGCAAACACCTGGTAAATTGGATGCCCAGGCAACCAGTAAGACATCCAGGCACAAGCTGTTGCAGCTCCTGGCTTGAGTCTGGAATGCATATAAACTGTACTGGGATGGTATACAAGACAGAATCCCTGTTAGTCTATCTTACATTATAATAATTTGCTTGTCGTAGTTATATAACAGAGATTTCACTATAGTTAAAACAATAATATTAACTGCTGGTGCATAGATGCAAAGGTTGCACATAATCTGTGGCAGAAGTTTGGTCTGAATCCAATGCTCATAATTGGGAATTGATCCACAGGTATGGTCCGTCTACATACACCCAACTCTGGAAAAAAAAAAAAAAAACTGTACTGCATGCTTGCAAAACAGGACTTTCGCGTTTCATACATCGATGAGCTAAGAAAGTTGACATGGTGCCCATACTGTGAACAAGGGATACCAGTAGTTCCCTGAAGCTGACAGTCTGCGGCCGCATAGACAGGCTGAATGACCAGTCATTACCAGCTGCGCTGTCCTGCGTTGCAACAATGTTAATTATATAGAACGGGCGGTGGGGTCTATGACTGGTGAGCCATGTCTGGATTATTAACCACGGCCTGGCTGCTTGTATAAAATTCAGGCAAATTGTGATGGGTCTTGTGGGAGAAAGGTAGAGTTTCAAAGTTTCTATGCACCCGAGAAGCACGGATAATGCTTTTGCGGTAGCTCCAGATGGCGTTGGCTACATTGCTCCAGGCGGCCGTAGTCATGAGGCTTCTGAAGATGGGCTTTCTGCACAGCGTTAGCGGACAGAGTAACCAGATCCACGCCAGACTACATACTCCTTTCACGGGGTTACTAACGATATAAGGAAAGTTACATTTGCTATATTTTATTGCCATGTCTACATGCTTTCCTCGCCTTTTGGGGCAGCAGGAGATGTCTTACGCTCTTGCGTTGGCGGTAACGTACTCTGTCTCGAGTGCAGCTGCGCAAGCACAGACCGGGTAAGCGATGAATTAACACCACGCCCGCACGCATAGAAAATTGGTCTTCCAAAAGAATCCAGCGGCGAGTTTGCATGTACGCCCGTTTTTGCTCGCTTTGGCGTTGCCGGGCGCCTAGACCCAACAACTAACTGAGATTTCGGTTGGCGTGGAGTACTCAGGCGTTTCTCTGGAACGTGTGACGATGTGGGTATTGAAGCGGGTGCAGAGGCTTGTGTCGTGCCTGACAGCGGAAGTACACGGTATACGACCGATTGCGGTGGCTGCGTGTAGCGTCTGCATGGCTGGTTAAAGTGCTCTGCAGACCACGGTGGAAACTCCCTTTCAAGTTGCATTATCCGATCTTCAAGTGCTGCAACACGACGGTGTATACTGACCGACTCTGGCACAAACTCCACGCTCAGGTGATCACGGATGTTATTTACACGTTCCTCAAGCCCGCTAAGTGGTTCTTCTACCGGAAGTCTGACTGCCTTAGCACTATCGCTCACGCTGCTTTGCGGTGGAAAATTGGACTTGCCTAGTAAGTTCTTCTCGCCCTGTACAGGTTCTTTCAGGACCTTGACACCACAGCTGACTCCTTTGGCATCAGTTCGTGCACATGTATCCTCGTTTCCTATGCGCTCTACTAGGAATTCCTCCTGGTTATTGTTACCAACGCCTTCTTGCTGCCGGGCTATAAATGTGTCTATTTTTGCACGCGTCTGTGCTTGGTCCATCGTATTCTGTATAACATCCTGCACACACAACTCGGGCCTTCCATCCCGACTATGGTTACTCAACACGGTGTCCGAGGCTGCCGAATGTACCACGTCTGTATCTACAGCCGCTGCGACTGCTTGACTCGGTAGCTCTGCTAGTCCTGCATTTTTAATTCGTTCTAAGTAACCTTGGATGCGTGCAATAAGAATTCTTAGACTATTGTTGATATCATCTGGAGTCTTTGTGGGAAAGATAAGTGTTTCTAGCTGTATTGCTCGAAGGCATTGGTACAATCCAGCCTGTCTAAAGAATGCCTCAAAAGGCTCTGACCAGTTAGAATCCTCAGGCATATCGTTTCCAAATTACAAGCCTATATTATGTGCAAGTTAGAAAAAGGAATGTATTTTTCTCAAGTAAATAATAATAATGTCGTTTGTTAGTAAGCTGCTACTTTAAACACGAACCACCAAAAAACGGGTCAATACATTATTTTCAATCAAATTTCCATAATGCTAGTATGGGTTATAATAATTGCACGTGAACTAATGAGATTACGAATCTGCTTGAATAGGTCCACTCAACAACTCAGTTGGACAACCTGGCTGCTTTGTCCAGTGCGCCCGATTGAAGGACTCGAGTTTGCTTGCATTTGCCTCTATTGCGCAGATATGCGGGAAGTGTCCCATGTCGACGCCAAAGCGATGGGCATTTATAAGCTGAGGAACCAAACAGCAATCAGCAAACGTCACCTCGTCACCTACGCAAAACTGACCTGCTGTCTTCTCCAGCATAGCTTCTACCACAGATAGCCCCCGTGCAATAATACTACGTGCATGTTCAGGCCTCTGCTCCTCGGGGAGCGTCTTTAACACGCGCAAGTTCTGCAATGGCTGAATGTCACAGCAGATGGTTCCAACAATGGCGCGCACATGAGCTCGCTGAGCTGGGTCTCTAGGAAGAAGTGGTACTTCTGGTCTCGTCTCCTCCAGGTACTCGAGAATTGCCACTGATTGGCTGAGCTCGCATCCATCAATAATTAGAAGCGGCACAAGTGCCGAGGGATTCTTGCTGACATATGCCTCATCTAGCTGCTCGTTCTGAAGAAGATTTACGGGTCTCGGCTCGTACTCTATGCCTTTGTAATGAAGCGCAATACTTACACGCGCTGCTGAAGAAGAGCGGTAGTACATGTAAAGTACCGGTTTACGCTCCATAGTGGCAGTTTTAAACTATAGCGAGAAGAAGAGAGATAAAGCTCTGAGCAGTTGGAAAATAGCTAAGTACTTCCCAAAGATATATAATGTGATGTTGATGTTAATGACTTTTTTTATAATATAATATTATAATATAATATTAGTTCAGGTCCTCTACCTCCAAGTATTAATGAAAAGAAAGCTGTGCTTATATGGAGAGATTGATGTAGCCAGCAATTATGGACAGTAGGGTTGAAAAGAGACAATTAAATGTCTGCAACCCGTCAGGCACACCGTTATAAGCAGCTGTATTGCCATAGTTGTCATAGTAACCAGAGTAGCGACTCTTGTTACCGTTATCCTCAGCAAGCAGCTTGGCGATCAGCGCACTGCTTAGGTCTGCTTCCTATTGCACGCTTATCTTTGACATATCCCCTCCGTCCAACGTTTCCGAACAACCACGCCGTGCCTGCCTCGATCCAGCTAGATTGTCAAAGTTCACCCAGGTCTTCTATGTTTTCTCGACTGATACAAAGACGCTGAAGACGCCTATTAGTGTGCGGATTATACTACGCGATAGTAATTAAAATACTTTATTCCAGTTGATTTTTCTATGTATCCACTGACAATGCTGCAACCCACGCAAGTGACTTTCTTCGCAAAACGGCCACGATTGTAATATATACCTTGTATGTTTGTTAAGGACGGTTAAGGTAGCAATGCAGTTATAATAAAGGTATTGATGCTGATTAAGAGACCAAAGCTCGTATACAAATTTATCTGAGCAACATGCTAGCCAAACCGGTAAGACACAACGGACTGATTGTCATGCTGCTGTAATTAAGAAACGTGGACATGCGATGATTTTTAAGCGCCGGTGACGTCGGAGGTACAAATAGGTCTACTTCACGCGACGGGTGCGCTTACTCTGCTCCTTCTTAAGCTTCCGCTTGCGCTCTTTCTCCTCCCACTTGCGTCGCTGATCAGGAGACATCTTGTCAACCTCGTCGAGCTCTGCACGCCGCCTGTCTGCAACTATCTTCGCCAATGCCTCCTGTTTCTCTTGCTCAGCCAGACGCGCATATTCCTTGAATGCCTCTTCGCGTGCCCTGGCCAGCTTTCTGACAGACTCTGGCCGCAGCGTAATGGCCTCAGCAATGTAATCAACTAGATAAAACACAAAGTCCAGCGTCTCGCGGACCCTCTTGATCCCGTCGCTTGTAGGCGCAGGCAGACGGATCGTGGCTAGTAACTTCTTGTCGCGCTTGAACTCGTGCGTCTCAGGCTTTTCTGATGGACAATCCGTGATATAGATCTCCTCAAGCAAACTATCGCCATCATTTAAGAGTTCTTCAAGGCCAGAGTCCAGCAGCTGTGCTGTGGCGTCTGCACTTTCGCTGAAAACTACAAACCTTGATGAAATATTGTCTTTGGTGGCAAGTTTTGCAAAGGTGGAAACGTCGTACCGATCACGGCCGACAGCCTTGGCACGTCTGCGAGGAACAGCTGCAAATACAAATCCACTGAAGGCATCTTCGTTCATAGTAACCTCAATCTCCAATCTTTCGTGAGTATTTGCTACAAGATCGTTCAGTAACGCTACCGGATCCTGGCGAGCTCTCAACATTAGATGGCCCTGGGCAAACCTGCAATGACGCCGTCCACTAGCATACACAAGCATGTCAGCAGCACTATCCCGCTCTAACACCTGACTCCCGTCACCCACAAGACTAAAGTTTGCGTGCAACGCCTGACTGATCGGTGCCTCCCAGGCCCTGGCAATATCCGCATTCTGTTGGGATCCACGAAAGTAGTTGACCACCATCCCGACAGCAAGCGCAACCAGCAGCAGCTCTAGTTTGTAATTAGAAAGTGAGAGTTCTGGAGCTGCTGCGTTGACTTCAACAGCGTTACGCTTTTCTGAATCCGCTGCTGGCTGTGCCTGAGAAGGGTGGTTTTCACCTACCGCGTTCTCCAGCTCCTCGGCCGCAATTGTTGCTGCCAAGAACACAACACTTGCAAGCGTGAACAGTGTGATTCGGATAACGCGCCGCATTCTTCTGGAAAAGTAAAGAGGCAGTGATCTTAGAGGCAAAGCTTATAAGAACTTGTGGTTGATAGTGAACGAAAAGACACACCAGTAAAAGAGGGCTCGAATTCGAACCCGACTTGGATAAAGTTAATGGCTACTGTTTTGGTAAGAAAGGTTGCCGTTATGGTCAGATTACTTTTGTAGTAATCAAGGTCGAGGTTTTGTGCCTGGGGAAGTGTGTTTGTGAATCGACAGCAGGGGTGTGTTGACGGTGTGGTTGGCATTGGTTTTGAGTCGCATCTAGTGGAAAAGGAAGCAGTCGATAGAGATTACCTGTGTCGAAGGATATGCGTGGTATTGGCGCCCAAGAATACTGGCAACGAAAAGTAGGGAACAGGTAACAGTAACAACAGCAGCCCATGCAACATCAATAAAACAGGGCTGACTGTATCTAATCTTCTCACCAGCATAAACTATCTACCATGCAATAAAAATACTTGCCACGGATTCCATTCCAAGGATATATAGATGGAAGCTATAGTCACCATATAATATACATAAAATTGCTAACATGTCAATTGAACATCTAAACAGAACATCACACATATATAGGCATATATTGCAGCCGAGCTTAAAGCTCGGAGGCAAAGCAATTGCTCGAAGCATATACTTAGCGTTTTAGTAATTTTTATAGCATTTAGTTAACAGACAAGGAGTATAAGAGCAGCGCCAAAACGGCTGCTGCTTAGTTACTCCTTGTCGAGAAATAAAATCTCATTTTTAGATAATTGCTTATTACTTTGTAACACATATAAACTATCTATTTTGTACTAGATGTTGGCATGCTGGAGGTGGTCCTCAATAGATAACTTATTAGCCAAGATATATGGATGAGTTGTGGAGAGGCAATGGCAAATTGAAAAAAAGATATGATGTCTATTGTGCGTGCTATAAACAATTACTTATGTGCAATACCCTACTGTTTCTTCCTTTTTTAATGCCGCAAAACTAACGCAAAGGCACTGCTCTTCTAAAGAAAACTCGTCATGTAGATTACTACAAAAAAAATTACACTCAAACGCTTGCTTTTTGAGAAAATATATACAATCTGTTTTGCTCATATTGTTAGCTTATGTTTGCCCGACCGATCGTCCATGAACAACGCTAGGTAAAATGAGAGTATGCGTGGTATCAAACAAATTCTGGTTATATTTCAGAGACTCGATTAGTTCGTATAAAAATAAAACTGGTCAAGCAACATATCCTAGCATATAACATTGTCTAGAAATATTGAATGCATTTTGAGGCTTTGAACTTTCTTAAGAAAGAACAGACTATCAGGAGAAAAGTTAGGTGTCATGGGATTTTTTTTGTACAAATAATAAGTGCCTTGACCCTGAGCTGTGGTGCGACTCTGCTTCTTCTCCTGATCCGTATCCCAATCTGGACTTTGGGATCGCGATGTCGTTGCTGTTTTAAACTTCCAACATATCTTATTCAGTCTGCGCGAGGGGAAAGGGATTTCTGAGCGTTTTCGGCATAGAAATGCTGCACTCTTGTTTATCAGTTGCAGAAGCCTATCAAGCAGTCCATGACACAGGAACCACAACAACAACATTTGGAGTAGTCACTACTACTCTAAACCAAGATCAAGGCTGCTTAACATAATTTTTCTAGGGGGCTTTGAACACTTTTTAGCCCAACACTTTCTTGCCTCTATATTTTTTGTTCACCTGTGGAGAGAAATGACGCATACTCCATCACCGTCTACAGAGGAAGTAGTGGCTGTCCATACTGCAACACACAACAGCGCTTCAGTTGGTGCTGTAACTCAGCGTCGCCAGCACCGGAGCAACTCGCGCAATTCGTCTCTTCTCTTGCGCCTGTTCACCTCACAGTTTTTTGATGCCTGGTTGGCAGTTAGCTATATATTTCGATACGCGCACCTCGTTGGCGTCCAGCACTACCTATGTAACGAACTGCGCAAATTCCCGCAAGAGGAGGTTGAGTTCTTCCTTCCACAGCTGGTTCATCTGCTCATTACTCGCCCAAATGAGTCTGTCGCTATCGAGTCGTTGCTGATGGATATGTCGCTGCGGTCGTCTCATACGGCAATGATTCTTTACTGGTATTTACAGGCGTATCTCTCAGACCTGGCACCAAATCCTCGCACTGCGTCTTTCAAGCATTGCCAGCGCGTTTTTAACTTGGTCCAGGAGCTGCTGTTTACGGATATTGCACCTGAGCTTATTATAGATGCTCCAGAAGCTGTGCAGCACACTTACCTACATGCGATGGAGAACGTGAAGACAACCATTCCGCGAGTGGGTCCATTGTCAAACCTGAGCGCGCGTTTCAGATCCATGCTCCGCTTATCGCCGCAGGTTCGAGAGGATACTTGTGCTGCTCTGGTAGGGATTGGATCGGCTATGGCCTCGGCTGGAGCGCCATCGCTGGCTTCGACAATGGGCTGGATTGCTGTGGCTCAGGGTCAAACTACCAAGGTCTCCGAAAATGTTGACGGTGACCTCGATCCAACACCGCAGTACAGGTTGTTGCCCAGAAAATCACGTGACAAGAATACCTTGGCACCTGGTCGCTCGGTGTTAGCTGGTCGTACAAGACCCAGCAGCTACGCAGGATTCTCTGGCAGGGAGGAAGGTCGTATGTTGTCGCCAGCCACGCCAATGGCTATGGATTGGGCATTGGGGGGCTCTGCTGACTCGGGTTCCAGTCAGAACTCTAGCGCACCAGTACTAAACCATGGAAAAACACATGCTACTGAGCGAATCTTTGTATCGCAGCCTCTTGTGCCGCCAGCGCCACCTGGCGTAGTTCCTACATATACAGGGACAGGGAACACGGCACTGGGACACACATGGGGAATTCAAACAACATATAACGGCAGAATAGGATCAGAAAGTAAATCTACTCCTATAGAGACTGCTACAGATTCCATGCAACGCAAGCCGATGGCGCAGCATATGGCTGTAAGTAGTGGAGCTCGAACTCCGGTGCAACGCGCTTCAACCGACTCGTGCCGTACAGTAGCAGTCATGGAGGGGTTGGATCATGCCGATTCGACAGCATCAGAGCTTGGAGCAGTCACGGGCGATGACATTGGCGCAGCATCTCAGTTGGCTTGTCGAAGCTATCTGGACAGGGCTACAAGGCAGTTTCAGCGGAATGCCCGACAGCTTGATCGTCGACTAAGCCGCTCGTATGGAGGTCCAGCAGCCCCTATAAGCGGCGGCAATGGCAGTATTCTACCGCTGCCTGATTATAGCGCTTCGGTCAACAAGTCCTGGGATGCTTATACAGAGTCAAGCGAAGCAATGCGCGCAACCTTGGATGGAATGGCGACATTTATGGAGATGGAGCGTATAAAGCTTGAACGCCGAACGGGGTATTTTGGCGCAGAGATAAAGTTTATCACAGCATTAATGGACATTTCACAGCGCCTATGCGAAGTGCCTAAATCCAGGCGCCAGCAGTCTTTGAAAGCAGAGCTTACTCTATATAATCACTCGTTGGACAGGAATACGTGCATTCCGCTGTGGTGTCCGGATTCGGACGGCTCTCACCACCATCGGATTGTGCGTATTCCGACTGAGGATACTGTAGTTTTAAACTCGGCTGAGCGGGCCCCGTATCTTCTGACCCTTGAGGTTCTAGAGCCTATCGACTCCGATACCGCGTCTTTTCCACGCCCCTCGTCATCGAGCTCTTACGAGGATATTAAACTGGGCGCATCGGGATGCGTGGATTTATATAAGGACTCTGCCAATACGTCTTTCAGTCCTGTAATCACCAAAGTGCCTTGTCTTGACTTGCAAGGTAAGCTGCACCCTGCAACAGACAATGAAGCTCCGTTGACCACTCCACTATCAACAAGCGAAACAGAATCCGAGGCAGGGCTAAGCAGTATTACTAGTGCTATTGGAGTCACGGCCGCTGGTACGGGCAATAGTGAATACGTCGCTAACAGTGATGTGAACCGCGCGCCGCTATCGCCGACATTGGCTGAAGATGTCGATGAGAAGCTGATGGCGGAGGTATTCGGTGACATTGATGATGTTAGCGGAATTCCAGACTCGCCGCTGTCCTCGGAGGCAAATCGCCAAAGGTCAGGCTATAGCGGCGCCCATATCAACAATAGGGATTTTGGCGCGCATCTCGGTGCCGTGCCTTTAGGCAAAGCGAACACGCCTGGTCGCAGTTTATCCGATGATCGCACCCAACTCAATGCTGAAACCAATAATTTGGACTCTGATAGCTTATCTCGAGCTGAAGCGCTTGAATCTGCGCCCGAGTCGAGTCCTAGAGGGTTAGACAAAGCTACACAGGCGTCTATTAGTCAAGAGGATATCAGGGCGCGTATGCGCACAGCGTCAATCCTCCTGGCACAGCTGGCGCGACAGCAAAAGTCATTGGGCATCAAAGTGGCCAATCTAGTCGTGTCGCAACCACACGGGTTAGGTGATAGCGATAGTTCCACCGCCAGGGCTGATATC
The DNA here is from genome assembly GCA_002705745.1 of Coemansia reversa NRRL 1564. Taxonomy (NCBI): domain Eukaryota; kingdom Fungi; phylum Kickxellomycota; class Kickxellomycetes; order Kickxellales; family Kickxellaceae; genus Coemansia; species Coemansia reversa. The sequence continues at coordinate 374,654 of KZ303499.1, forward strand.
ACCGATACATCAAGGCGGAGGGGCAAGCTTGGAAATGCCGCTACTCAGGCGCTGGTGATGGAAGAAATACGCGAAAAGCTGGTTCGTGAGATGATGCAGCTGGAGGAGATCCGCTTAAAGCAGCCTGGCCTGCCCCGCGAACCTGGTGCAGATGTAGAGCAAGATATGGAAGGCGGTATCAGCATGCGCGAGGTTGAGTTTAAAGATGATCCAAGTGCAAAGGTACTCAAGGAGGACTGGGAGAGCAAAAAGGCGCGCATTCGCCGGGCATCACCATATGGACGTCATAAAAATTGGAACTTACTTTCCGTGATTGTCAAGGAAGGTGCGGATCTGCGGCAGGAGCAACTGGCGCTTCAGTTGATCCGCGAGATGCAACGAATTTGGCAGCGAGAGAAGACAGATGTGTTTGTACAGTATTACCATATCATGGTCACTGGCAAGGGCCGTGGGATTATGGAGACCATTACAAATACGGTCTCGGTGCACTCGATCAAGAAAGAGTTCTATTCGCGCAATCCTAGCTACACTGGACCACCTTACACGCTCTACAACTACTTTATCACTACTTACGGCACACCAGACACCGCTCGGTTCCGTGAGGCACAAGATTGCTTTATGCGCAGCCTGGTGGCATATTCGCTGATTACATACATCTTGCAGATCCGGGACAGACATAACGGCAATATTCTGCTTGATACTGCTGGGCATGCTATCCACATTGACTTTGGTTTTATGTTGTACAACTCGCCTGGGTCTGTTGGCTTTGAACAGGCACCGTTTAAGTTTCCGATGGAGTACATCGATATTCTAGGCGGGCGTGAGAGCGCGAAATTTGCCGAGTTTCGCGAGCTGTTGGTCAAGGCTTTCCTTACTCTTCGCAAGCATGCAGACAACATCTGTTTGCTTGTAGAGATGATGGTCAAGGATTCACCTCTGCCATGCCTAGGAGGCAACCTGGCAACTGTAGCAGCGCTTCGTGAGCGGTTTCACCTAACCCTGTCCGAGTCGCAAATGGAAGAGCTGGTTGACGGTTTGCTTATCAGTAGCTGCGACAACATCACAACACGCATGTACGACGCATTCCAGTACTATTCGAATGGGATCTTATAGTTCTCACAACAACACCAACGAACCGAGCCAATGTGAGCCGTTGGGGGTGTTTGGTTTTGTTAAATATGGTGAAAAATTTTTACATCTCTACTGAAGGCCTGCAATGTTGATTTGTGCTCTCCAATCCAGTGTTGTTGTTGCACCCTTCCTTGTTGGCTCTACGCTCAGTTATCTCTTTCTGGTCTATTCTCTTTACACTTTAATCTGCACCATGTCTGTCACCCTATCTGCTACCACTCTCAGCACTATCCTCAACGGGTTCTTTGAGGACAATTCCTTTGTCTCGGGGTAGGTTTTGTTTTTTTAAAACAGCAACAAGCGATTCAGCATGTATTTTTTTCTTTAAGATGAGCGGGAGCTTTTAGGCAATTTTATGTCAACGACTTTGAATCTTGTTAGGGAATGATGATGTTAATATTGGTCCGTGTTTCTGAAGCGGCTTAAGACCCCGCGATATGCAGACAACCATTTTTCCAACACATGCTGACCCGATCCAAGAAAGTCCGCCACACATGCCTTTCTTTAGTCTGCAGGAGTTTTACTATTGTATTTTGTTGAAAGGCACTGGATTACTAACTGCTTGTGTGCTGTTTTCTATGTTTTTGTAAAACTATAGTGCTGAGGCCACTGCTGCTGATGCCGAAGTCTTCAAGGCGCTTTCTGGAGAGCCTAATGCAAAGGCCCTTCCACACCTTGCTCGCTGGTACAAGCACATTGTCAGCAAGGGCGCGGCCATTGACTCGCTGAAGGCAGCTGAGGCACCTGCTGCCGCCGCCGCCGCAGCTGGCGAGGATGATGATGAAGATCTTGATCTGTTTGGATCAGACGACGATGAGGTTGATGAGGAGGCTGAGAAGCTGAAGGCGCAGCGTCTGGAAGAGTACAAGGCCAAGAAGGCCGCCAAGGGTCCGGGGCCTGCTGCCAAGTCTGCGGTTACCTTTGACGTCAAGCCTTGGGAGGCTGAGACTGATCTTGGTGAGCTTGAAAAGCTTGTCAAGGATATTAAGATGGACGGTCTTGTGTGGGCAGCAGCAGCTAAGCGCGTTCCGATTGCCTTTGGTGTTAGCAAGCTTCAGATCAATGCCACCATTGAGGACGCGAAGGTTTCTACTGATGACCTCACCGATTTGATCATGGAGCTGGAAGACTATGTGCAGTCTGTCGACATTGCCGCCTTTATGAAGCTTTAAATTAGCACAAGCTTTCGATAGTATTTACACTTTTCATTAGCCGCGTTGTTGCTATGGTAATATCAGCAGTGTGCAGTCTCTCTATATACAATCTGTTTTATGAATTTTGTTAGCTTATATTTGTTTGACTGATCGTCTGTGGACAACGCTAGGCAAAATTAGTGAATGCGCGGTATTCAACAAAATTTAGTCACGCTGCAGGCGTTTGATTGATTTGTATGAAAAGTAGAACTGGTTAGGAAACATCGCCTAGCATATAACATTTACTAGAAATATTGGATATGTTTAGGAGCTCTGAGCTTCTCCACGAAAGAGCAGACCATCGGTGGGGGTGGCACTTGTGATGAGCTTTATATATATATATATATATATATATATGCAAGAAGTGCCTTGAGTCTGAGCTGAGCTGTGATCCTGCTTATTCTTTCGATCGGTATCCCAATCTGGGGTATTGGAGTCACGATTTTGCTGCTGTATTAAACTTCTGGCACATGCTATTCAGCTTGCGTGAGTGGCAAAATTCCGGAGTGGTTTCGGCGTGGGGATGGTGCGACCTCGGCTGATCAGCCGCAGAGACCCACCAAGTGGCCTAAGACGCAGACTTCACAATAACAATATCCAAGGCAGTTATCACTACTCAAAGCTAAAAAAACAAGGTTGCTTATAATTTTTAGATCTTTAGGAGGGAAAATTATTAATCGCGAAACAAGCTACACTTATATGCTCCGGTAGAGTTTTTTCGACAGTGTTAGACAAAACTATTGTCAGGTTAGAACTCGCGTACGAGCTTGCCGAGGTTGATATAGATTGTGCGCAGGTTCACTGCAGTCGGTGCATCGCATTCTTCGGCACTGCTAGTCTCAGTGGCATTTTCACTAATCTCTGGGATATTGCTTTGAAAGTAGCTTTTCAACTCGCTGAGAGCATTAACAGCAGTTGGATAATCAGCGCCTAATATTCTTTGTTTGACTTCTGGAAGGCCAAGGGCAGATGCGGCAGGTGCAAACTGATGAATATCGCGGAATAATGAGAGTCTTAAATTGTGTGCCAGAGTGTTTAGAGTTTCTCTGTCAGCACCACGGATTGCCTCAGCCGCCAGAGACAGGCATCCGCTTTCTGCGTCATTTTTCACAATCTTATCAGCAGAGGCACCAAACAGTAGCGACGGAGATCCAGCGACAGATAAGCTGTAGACTACTGCGGCTAAAATGGTAACATGTAAAGAGTACATGGTATATATATGTGTGTATATGTATGTTGCGCGCTTGCGTTTGTAAATGTGTGGTTTAAGAATACAAAAAGCAAGTATGCATAAACAAAAATAAAATAAAATAAAAATCCACAAATGTGATGCGGAAAAGATAGAAAGACCAACACAGCAACCGGTCCAGCAGATGAGCGAGTGAAGCGCCGAGTCTGGAAAACAGAAGATCCTCTTTGTGTGCTATTCTATTGGCCAAAACACATGCATTATTTTTCATGCTTCACTACAGGCAAGAGTAGTTTCACACATGCAACATGCATTTGCATCAAAGTATTTTGAATATTATCTGAGCCTTTGTAAAGGTGATCACGACAACACCTTTCAAATTTTTTCAACACTGCAAAGCTTTTGAAATATAGATATTCCAACCCACTAAAAACGTAAAGCAGATTTTAATAAAAAGAAAGCCTTCGTCTTTGAATTCTTTTTAATTTTTTTTGTAAATCCTTAGCACTACTTGAAAATAGCTTGATTGTAAAGAAACAGCGCCAAAGACTGTAAAAGAAAACCGGTTGCCTTTTAATTTGTATCAATTCCACGTTATGCTTCCTAAAGTCAATGAATGGCGAAAAAAAAAAAGCTGTATCAATTACGTTCAAAGCAAAAACGGAATCTAGAATGGAATATACGATATCTTTCAAGTAGCTTCTTTATTCTGTCGCTGTTACTTTTTAACACATGTTGCAAATAAGCCGGAGAGCGATTAAGCTCATTGAACCCTGCGCAATAGCTGATGCTTAAAGAAAAATGCGAGCAGTTATTTATTAAGTCTTTATTAGTTGTACGCTAGTAAGCAACAAGTAAATAAAGACAGTACTGAGACAGCAGCAGCCAGAAGATCTTTTTCGACAAATAAAGACTCGTTTTTGGTTATTGTTATCACATTTGTAATATATATGTTGCGAGGAAGTCAGAGATTGTGCAAGCTCTTCGATTTCCAAGCACTAGCTGATTTTTGGAGACAAATGTTGATAAAATTCCAGTAATTTGTTATTATTTTCTCGCTTAAATGTCTACGTCCTGTAAAAAAGTATAAACAGCACCACAACAACTACAACTACAAGGTTTTATTGAGAAAAATAAAGCTTTGTACTTGTTTTAATCGTTTCTTAGTTTTACAACATATATAGTGTTGCCCCCTCTCACCACTCATGATACTGGAGGAATGGGGTAGGCTATTGAAGGAATTTGATATTGGGCTTGTTGAAACATGGAAAACCCAGCTATTTTTAAATATCTAAATATCTCAAAAAAAAAAAAAAAAAACTTGTTCCTTGCTTCTTCTCTTGCTCTCGCGTCCCCGAGTTACCAAATTGTCGGCTAAATAAAAATATAGCCATATAAGTATAGATCATATAGGCCATACAGCTGACCACCCTTTACCCCTGCATATCTATATATAAATCCTGAAACACATATCACTGGCCCCTCATCTCCGAGTGCCTAATGCTAATCATGTAACATAGGCGAGGATTACAAGCTTGAGACAAATCCACTGAGCATCCAAACACATAGTAGCTCGGATACCCGGACTACCGACAAGACAGCCATGCACAAGCTGGTGCATCTCCTGGCTCGAACCTGGAATGCATATAAGTTTGGATATGATTACATCTAGGGAATAATACCTGTTAGTTTATCTTACATTGTTTTTATTAACACGGCTACAGCTATAATTTAAAAAGTTCTATAGTATAAGCAATAAAAAAAGAACCCCAACTATTACTTTATTTTTTTTTTTGTAGCTATGCTGCCTCCTTGTTGCCGCAATAAATATAACCGCTGGTTATTGTAAAACTTTTTTATGGCTGCGCACGGATACCCAGAAAGATTTGAACATCCTTAATTGACTTTAAATCCTTGCTCTTTTAACATGCATTATAGTTGCCCTATTCCATATTCCGTTTTTAATTGCACCAAAAACCCTTAGGATGAGGTCTAACAAGACAAAAGCGCGTACAATTGCTCTACAAGCACATAATACAACGCACTGTTGTTTGGCGCCACAATTCCCACACAACAAATGCGTAGCTCTTAACACATTTGTATAAAGTGGAATGGAAATAAATTTTATTCTTCAATATCGTTTGCTTTTTGCGCTGCAAATTAACTGGGAGTTTTTTTTTCTTTTTTTGGAATAAACCTTTTTTATTTAAACATATAGGACTTTGTATTTTGCATGGTAATATGGAAGAGCTAGCTAATTCAATAAACTCTGCGGTTATATCCCTCACTCCGCATGATGCCTTACTTTCATTTAGCAACCATCCGCTGGTCCATTTCTTTGAAAACCAAAACAGTGATATCGATTTTATGCCCTCAGAAAAGCTAAAGACGTCACTGTTCAAGGCGTTACGCGACTTTCCGCTGCTACTGGGCCATATTAAAGAGACTGGCAATGGTAGAGCCAATGTTATTATTGATAAAAGTAAATTAAACATGCCCGACTATCTGGAGAGTATTAGCGCGGTCAATTACAAGGATATTAAAAGCAGTGGCTTTAATTGGGACTCATGGCCTATTGGAGTGGCTACTGCGGGTCCCTCAGTGATTCCAGACAATAACAATATAATTAAACTACTCAGTATCCACATTATTCGGCTAGCAAATAACAGCGGTGTAATATTATTCTGCAATATCCCTCATTATATTATTGATGGCGTTGGATACTATAAATTTCTGGGACATTGGGCCATGCTATGTCGGCGTCAGCGTCACACAGACATTTCTGCAGAGCATGTGCAATTATGCTACACGTTTGATAGGAATGCACTCAAAGATAGTATGAAGGGATGTCGGCGTCCACTTGACGTTGAGACCTATAATGCACTTGCCAGCGCTGGTGCACTGTCCAGTTTTCTTGCATTTCTTCCGCTTTCTTTTCGCACACGGCTAATTGCATTAGGATCTTACTTTGTTTATGGGCAGGGCTATTTTTTTCATATCTCAGACGCAGCACTAAAGGCTCTCCATATTCTGGTAAAGGATTATAGTGGCAACATTTCACTAACATCATACTCATTACTTGCTGCTTTGTTTCGTGTGGCTTTATCTCGAGCAATTGTAAATGACAGCAAAAAATCTGGGATTGTAGGTATAGCCACTAACACGATAGTCCCTGCATTTATACAAGCAACTTGGTGGAAAACTGCACCACACATTCTTCTAAACGTGGTTCATACATACAATTTATTTCCTACAAATATCCACACCTACATCGGAAATAATATTTACATGCGTGTGTTACAAACGCCCGCAGAGTATCCACAGGATAGCACGGATGCCGAGGTGCACGGTAATATGGCTGCGCAGATTGCACATGCCATGTCAGAAGTTGACAATGCACTTGTTGGAGAATTCTACGACACTGTTGCTACCCACTCAAAAGCGTATTCCAATCTCACAGCATATATGGGCACAAAATCAACAGCACTGTCTGTAATTGATGAAAGGCATTATGAAACTGGTAGTGTAGACTTTGGTGATGGTAGCCCCGCCTGGATCAGCGGTCTTCCCAGACACATACCAAACTTTATTGCGCTTTTTACCGCTCCAGAGCATGTTGGAGGCGGTAGCTACGTCTATGCAAGTCTCAAACCCACCAATGCCGAAGCAATGCTTTATGATCATTTCTTTACAACATATGCAAAACTTTTGTTTTAGCCGTATTAGTGTGAAATTCTTAAACAATGCAAGTAATGAAAAAGCATTATGTAGCGTCACAGTCTTTTTGCCTTGGGTTTTGTCTCATTCTCTGAAATTACCTTGATCCAGATGGAATCCGGCGGATGACTCTTTTCGCCTTCATCATATGTGTAGGAGGAAGCAATTGCCAATGCAGAGCCAGAGGCATTAAAATCCAGGGCAGATATAGACGTTGGATAGGCCTGATATTGCTTTAGTCGCTTTTTATTGTCAGGATCCCACAGCGAAACAACGCCGTCAGAACCGCCAGTGACAAACGTATGGTGGACAGGATGGAAAGCAACTGCATTCACTGGATATACGAGATCAGTGTTGTCACCAGCCGCCTGGCGATGACATTTGAATGCATAGTTGCTCTTTTCTATGCCAAGGTACTCTACTGCGACGCGCCCTTCTACAGAACTACACACAAAGCCACGGCAGTCGGGCATTAGCTTGATACAGCGCGTAGGAAATTTGAGTGAGCTTTCGCGTATCTCTAGCGGATTCTCAAATCTACGCGTGTCGTATATAAGGATCTTTCTCCCAGCAAGAGCTACAGCCACCAGTGCGCCCCTAGCCGACATAGAGTAAACACGCTCTTCAACATCTAGCTTCGCGACTGGCGAAGCAGCAGCCTGGACTCTGCTATCCCATGCACGCAAGGTACGATCCCAACTGCCGGATATGAGAATTCCATTCATAGGCACAAACTCGAGCGCACTGACCTCACCATCGTGACGGCCAACCTCGGTGGTCTGGGAGAAACTGCTGTCCCATGCCAAAACCCGTCTATCCAGCCCGCCCGAGAATGCACCCTCGTTTCCAAAAGCAATATCCAAGACTGCAGCTTGATGGCCTTGGTGGCTGGAGGTAAGTTGGTCTTTCTGTGTGTCATAGAGACGCACTTGCTTGTCCCATGAGCTGACCAGCAGCTTACTATTATCGGTTGGGTGGAACTTTATCCTAGAGATTCCGTCGCCTGGAGGACGCGAGAGTTCGAATTGCTTACTACTCATACCGTAGATATCGTGCCAGGCATCTAATAACAGAGTTACAACAACAGCAACAAAAGGCAAAACAAATTTAAGTGAAGGCAAACGGATGTTTGAAGCCCTTTGATTGATTGAAGAGTTGCTTTATTAAACCTTTAGGAGGATTCATCTGTAGTTCACCACCAACATCCTCTCCGACCACGCGCAAACAACTGCCCCGCACACAGCACCAACGTGCTGCAATAATGACGCAAATTACCCACGCCAAATTGCCACGAGAATACACACTCTCCAATTGCAAACTTTTTTTCTTTACAAATTTTGGCATTTCAGCACCCTAATTTGCAGCAACAAAGATTAAAGGTGTTAATACTGCAAGCATCACTTCACTCTCCCATCTGCTTTACTCCTACATAAATAGCTGCTGCAATGTCTTCGTTTATTCCTGGTCTTAGAGACACGCTTAATCCAAAAGCCAAGTTCTATGCGGACCTTGCGATGCAGTGCACCGGTATTCTACAGGATCAGCGCAACTCAGTCTGCAACACTGCAAACATATCATCACTTGTTTACCACGCTTTGCGAGAAACACCGGTGCGTGAAGGCAAGCCAGTGAACTGGGCTGGGTTCTATCTGCGTAATGCCTCAAACCCCAACAGCCTGCTTTTAGGTCCGTTCCAAGGAAAACCTGCATGTACTGAAATAGAGTTTGGAAAAGGGGTTTGCGGGACCGCGGCCAGCGATGGCAAATGTATGGTGATTAAGGATGTGAATGAGTTCCCGGGTCATATTGCCTGCGATGCGGCATCCAAGTCTGAGATTGTTATACCACTGCGGGCAAAGGATGGCAGAGTTCTTGGTGTGTTTGACATTGACTCGTCCGAGGTTGACGCCTTTGATGATTATGACCGCATCGGACTGGAGGCTATCGCCAATATGGTCGTAGAAGCCTCAGACCTGTAGTTATGCCTTGTCTAGCTGTCTGTTTTGGCTTTTCAATTGAAAGAGGGTGCGATGTGAACATCCTAGC
>KZ303499.1:383939-414047 GCA_002705745.1 Coemansia reversa NRRL 1564
TATATATATATATATATATATATATATGCAAGAAGTGCCTTGAGTCTGAGCTGAGCTGTGATCCTGCTTATTCTTTCGATCGGTATCCCAATCTGGGGTATTGGAGTCACGATTTTGCTGCTGTATTAAACTTCTGGCACATGCTATTCAGCTTGCGTGAGTGGCAAAATTCCGGAGTGGTTTCGGCGTGGGGATGGTGCGACCTCGGCTGATCAGCCGCAGAGACCCACCAAGTGGCCTAAGACGCAGACTTCACAATAACAATATCCAAGGCAGTTATCACTACTCAAAGCTAAAAAAACAAGGTTGCTTATAATTTTTAGATCTTTAGGAGGGAAAATTATTAATCGCGAAACAAGCTACACTTATATGCTCCGGTAGAGTTTTTTCGACAGTGTTAGACAAAACTATTGTCAGGTTAGAACTCGCGTACGAGCTTGCCGAGGTTGATATAGATTGTGCGCAGGTTCACTGCAGTCGGTGCATCGCATTCTTCGGCACTGCTAGTCTCAGTGGCATTTTCACTAATCTCTGGGATATTGCTTTGAAAGTAGCTTTTCAACTCGCTGAGAGCATTAACAGCAGTTGGATAATCAGCGCCTAATATTCTTTGTTTGACTTCTGGAAGGCCAAGGGCAGATGCGGCAGGTGCAAACTGATGAATATCGCGGAATAATGAGAGTCTTAAATTGTGTGCCAGAGTGTTTAGAGTTTCTCTGTCAGCACCACGGATTGCCTCAGCCGCCAGAGACAGGCATCCGCTTTCTGCGTCATTTTTCACAATCTTATCAGCAGAGGCACCAAACAGTAGCGACGGAGATCCAGCGACAGATAAGCTGTAGACTACTGCGGCTAAAATGGTAACATGTAAAGAGTACATGGTATATATATGTGTGTATATGTATGTTGCGCGCTTGCGTTTGTAAATGTGTGGTTTAAGAATACAAAAAGCAAGTATGCATAAACAAAAATAAAATAAAATAAAAATCCACAAATGTGATGCGGAAAAGATAGAAAGACCAACACAGCAACCGGTCCAGCAGATGAGCGAGTGAAGCGCCGAGTCTGGAAAACAGAAGATCCTCTTTGTGTGCTATTCTATTGGCCAAAACACATGCATTATTTTTCATGCTTCACTACAGGCAAGAGTAGTTTCACACATGCAACATGCATTTGCATCAAAGTATTTTGAATATTATCTGAGCCTTTGTAAAGGTGATCACGACAACACCTTTCAAATTTTTTCAACACTGCAAAGCTTTTGAAATATAGATATTCCAACCCACTAAAAACGTAAAGCAGATTTTAATAAAAAGAAAGCCTTCGTCTTTGAATTCTTTTTAATTTTTTTTGTAAATCCTTAGCACTACTTGAAAATAGCTTGATTGTAAAGAAACAGCGCCAAAGACTGTAAAAGAAAACCGGTTGCCTTTTAATTTGTATCAATTCCACGTTATGCTTCCTAAAGTCAATGAATGGCGAAAAAAAAAAAGCTGTATCAATTACGTTCAAAGCAAAAACGGAATCTAGAATGGAATATACGATATCTTTCAAGTAGCTTCTTTATTCTGTCGCTGTTACTTTTTAACACATGTTGCAAATAAGCCGGAGAGCGATTAAGCTCATTGAACCCTGCGCAATAGCTGATGCTTAAAGAAAAATGCGAGCAGTTATTTATTAAGTCTTTATTAGTTGTACGCTAGTAAGCAACAAGTAAATAAAGACAGTACTGAGACAGCAGCAGCCAGAAGATCTTTTTCGACAAATAAAGACTCGTTTTTGGTTATTGTTATCACATTTGTAATATATATGTTGCGAGGAAGTCAGAGATTGTGCAAGCTCTTCGATTTCCAAGCACTAGCTGATTTTTGGAGACAAATGTTGATAAAATTCCAGTAATTTGTTATTATTTTCTCGCTTAAATGTCTACGTCCTGTAAAAAAGTATAAACAGCACCACAACAACTACAACTACAAGGTTTTATTGAGAAAAATAAAGCTTTGTACTTGTTTTAATCGTTTCTTAGTTTTACAACATATATAGTGTTGCCCCCTCTCACCACTCATGATACTGGAGGAATGGGGTAGGCTATTGAAGGAATTTGATATTGGGCTTGTTGAAACATGGAAAACCCAGCTATTTTTAAATATCTAAATATCTCAAAAAAAAAAAAAAAAACTTGTTCCTTGCTTCTTCTCTTGCTCTCGCGTCCCCGAGTTACCAAATTGTCGGCTAAATAAAAATATAGCCATATAAGTATAGATCATATAGGCCATACAGCTGACCACCCTTTACCCCTGCATATCTATATATAAATCCTGAAACACATATCACTGGCCCCTCATCTCCGAGTGCCTAATGCTAATCATGTAACATAGGCGAGGATTACAAGCTTGAGACAAATCCACTGAGCATCCAAACACATAGTAGCTCGGATACCCGGACTACCGACAAGACAGCCATGCACAAGCTGGTGCATCTCCTGGCTCGAACCTGGAATGCATATAAGTTTGGATATGATTACATCTAGGGAATAATACCTGTTAGTTTATCTTACATTGTTTTTATTAACACGGCTACAGCTATAATTTAAAAAGTTCTATAGTATAAGCAATAAAAAAAGAACCCCAACTATTACTTTATTTTTTTTTTGTAGCTATGCTGCCTCCTTGTTGCCGCAATAAATATAACCGCTGGTTATTGTAAAACTTTTTTATGGCTGCGCACGGATACCCAGAAAGATTTGAACATCCTTAATTGACTTTAAATCCTTGCTCTTTTAACATGCATTATAGTTGCCCTATTCCATATTCCGTTTTTAATTGCACCAAAAACCCTTAGGATGAGGTCTAACAAGACAAAAGCGCGTACAATTGCTCTACAAGCACATAATACAACGCACTGTTGTTTGGCGCCACAATTCCCACACAACAAATGCGTAGCTCTTAACACATTTGTATAAAGTGGAATGGAAATAAATTTTATTCTTCAATATCGTTTGCTTTTTGCGCTGCAAATTAACTGGGAGTTTTTTTTTCTTTTTTTGGAATAAACCTTTTTTATTTAAACATATAGGACTTTGTATTTTGCATGGTAATATGGAAGAGCTAGCTAATTCAATAAACTCTGCGGTTATATCCCTCACTCCGCATGATGCCTTACTTTCATTTAGCAACCATCCGCTGGTCCATTTCTTTGAAAACCAAAACAGTGATATCGATTTTATGCCCTCAGAAAAGCTAAAGACGTCACTGTTCAAGGCGTTACGCGACTTTCCGCTGCTACTGGGCCATATTAAAGAGACTGGCAATGGTAGAGCCAATGTTATTATTGATAAAAGTAAATTAAACATGCCCGACTATCTGGAGAGTATTAGCGCGGTCAATTACAAGGATATTAAAAGCAGTGGCTTTAATTGGGACTCATGGCCTATTGGAGTGGCTACTGCGGGTCCCTCAGTGATTCCAGACAATAACAATATAATTAAACTACTCAGTATCCACATTATTCGGCTAGCAAATAACAGCGGTGTAATATTATTCTGCAATATCCCTCATTATATTATTGATGGCGTTGGATACTATAAATTTCTGGGACATTGGGCCATGCTATGTCGGCGTCAGCGTCACACAGACATTTCTGCAGAGCATGTGCAATTATGCTACACGTTTGATAGGAATGCACTCAAAGATAGTATGAAGGGATGTCGGCGTCCACTTGACGTTGAGACCTATAATGCACTTGCCAGCGCTGGTGCACTGTCCAGTTTTCTTGCATTTCTTCCGCTTTCTTTTCGCACACGGCTAATTGCATTAGGATCTTACTTTGTTTATGGGCAGGGCTATTTTTTTCATATCTCAGACGCAGCACTAAAGGCTCTCCATATTCTGGTAAAGGATTATAGTGGCAACATTTCACTAACATCATACTCATTACTTGCTGCTTTGTTTCGTGTGGCTTTATCTCGAGCAATTGTAAATGACAGCAAAAAATCTGGGATTGTAGGTATAGCCACTAACACGATAGTCCCTGCATTTATACAAGCAACTTGGTGGAAAACTGCACCACACATTCTTCTAAACGTGGTTCATACATACAATTTATTTCCTACAAATATCCACACCTACATCGGAAATAATATTTACATGCGTGTGTTACAAACGCCCGCAGAGTATCCACAGGATAGCACGGATGCCGAGGTGCACGGTAATATGGCTGCGCAGATTGCACATGCCATGTCAGAAGTTGACAATGCACTTGTTGGAGAATTCTACGACACTGTTGCTACCCACTCAAAAGCGTATTCCAATCTCACAGCATATATGGGCACAAAATCAACAGCACTGTCTGTAATTGATGAAAGGCATTATGAAACTGGTAGTGTAGACTTTGGTGATGGTAGCCCCGCCTGGATCAGCGGTCTTCCCAGACACATACCAAACTTTATTGCGCTTTTTACCGCTCCAGAGCATGTTGGAGGCGGTAGCTACGTCTATGCAAGTCTCAAACCCACCAATGCCGAAGCAATGCTTTATGATCATTTCTTTACAACATATGCAAAACTTTTGTTTTAGCCGTATTAGTGTGAAATTCTTAAACAATGCAAGTAATGAAAAAGCATTATGTAGCGTCACAGTCTTTTTGCCTTGGGTTTTGTCTCATTCTCTGAAATTACCTTGATCCAGATGGAATCCGGCGGATGACTCTTTTCGCCTTCATCATATGTGTAGGAGGAAGCAATTGCCAATGCAGAGCCAGAGGCATTAAAATCCAGGGCAGATATAGACGTTGGATAGGCCTGATATTGCTTTAGTCGCTTTTTATTGTCAGGATCCCACAGCGAAACAACGCCGTCAGAACCGCCAGTGACAAACGTATGGTGGACAGGATGGAAAGCAACTGCATTCACTGGATATACGAGATCAGTGTTGTCACCAGCCGCCTGGCGATGACATTTGAATGCATAGTTGCTCTTTTCTATGCCAAGGTACTCTACTGCGACGCGCCCTTCTACAGAACTACACACAAAGCCACGGCAGTCGGGCATTAGCTTGATACAGCGCGTAGGAAATTTGAGTGAGCTTTCGCGTATCTCTAGCGGATTCTCAAATCTACGCGTGTCGTATATAAGGATCTTTCTCCCAGCAAGAGCTACAGCCACCAGTGCGCCCCTAGCCGACATAGAGTAAACACGCTCTTCAACATCTAGCTTCGCGACTGGCGAAGCAGCAGCCTGGACTCTGCTATCCCATGCACGCAAGGTACGATCCCAACTGCCGGATATGAGAATTCCATTCATAGGCACAAACTCGAGCGCACTGACCTCACCATCGTGACGGCCAACCTCGGTGGTCTGGGAGAAACTGCTGTCCCATGCCAAAACCCGTCTATCCAGCCCGCCCGAGAATGCACCCTCGTTTCCAAAAGCAATATCCAAGACTGCAGCTTGATGGCCTTGGTGGCTGGAGGTAAGTTGGTCTTTCTGTGTGTCATAGAGACGCACTTGCTTGTCCCATGAGCTGACCAGCAGCTTACTATTATCGGTTGGGTGGAACTTTATCCTAGAGATTCCGTCGCCTGGAGGACGCGAGAGTTCGAATTGCTTACTACTCATACCGTAGATATCGTGCCAGGCATCTAATAACAGAGTTACAACAACAGCAACAAAAGGCAAAACAAATTTAAGTGAAGGCAAACGGATGTTTGAAGCCCTTTGATTGATTGAAGAGTTGCTTTATTAAACCTTTAGGAGGATTCATCTGTAGTTCACCACCAACATCCTCTCCGACCACGCGCAAACAACTGCCCCGCACACAGCACCAACGTGCTGCAATAATGACGCAAATTACCCACGCCAAATTGCCACGAGAATACACACTCTCCAATTGCAAACTTTTTTTCTTTACAAATTTTGGCATTTCAGCACCCTAATTTGCAGCAACAAAGATTAAAGGTGTTAAGACTGCAAGCATCACTTCACTCTCCCATCTGCTTTACTCCTACATAAATAGCTGCTGCAATGTCTTCGTTTATTCCTGGTCTTAGAGACACGCTTAATCCAAAAGCCAAGTTCTATGCGGACCTTGCGATGCAGTGCACCGGTATTCTACAGGATCAGCGCAACTCAGTCTGCAACACTGCAAACATATCATCACTTGTTTACCACGCTTTGCGAGAAACACCGGTGCGTGAAGGCAAGCCAGTGAACTGGGCTGGGTTCTATCTGCGTAATGCCTCAAACCCCAACAGCCTGCTTTTAGGTCCGTTCCAAGGAAAACCTGCATGTACTGAAATAGAGTTTGGAAAAGGGGTTTGCGGGACCGCGGCCAGCGATGGCAAATGTATGGTGATTAAGGATGTGAATGAGTTCCCGGGTCATATTGCCTGCGATGCGGCATCCAAGTCTGAGATTGTTATACCACTGCGGGCAAAGGATGGCAGAGTTCTTGGTGTGTTTGACATTGACTCGTCCGAGGTTGACGCCTTTGATGATTATGACCGCATCGGACTGGAGGCTATCGCCAATATGGTCGTAGAAGCCTCAGACCTGTAGTTATGCCTTGTCTAGCTGTCTGTTTTGGCTTTTCAATTGAAAGAGGGTGCGATGTGAACATCCTAGCGTGTGGTGCTAGACATTGGGGGTTCATGTTCAGAGTGAATTTTGTTGGGCTTGAGATATACAAGCCTTTTGAATTTCTTCACGTGTATTTGCAATCAATGCTGGCATATCTTCCTCAGTCAGGTTCTGGGTGGATATTGGAGGCAACACGCGAATGTGGATGATGGAGTTTCGTTGAAGGCGGCAGTCGCCCCAGCTATATAGCGGGTGGGTGCACTGGACGGCGACAGGGATGATGGGAGTGTGGGTGCAATATGAGAGATAGAAGGCGCCCTTCTTGAACTCGAGAAGTGAACCAGTGACGCTAGGGTTGCGCCGGCCCTCAGGAAACATCACAATAGAGGTTTGCTCATGTTCTAGATATTGTAGCGAGTTATCAAATAATGCTTTGATGCTGTTACAATCCCCCTCCTTGACAAACAGGCAGCCTGAAGCACGCATAAACCAGCCAAGCACGGGCAAATGTGATATAAACATATTGGCGACGACGACAGCCCTGCGCGGAAGAATCCATGGAAGCCAGACAACATCCAAAAGACTCTGGTGGTTTGCAATTAGAATGCAAGGCGAGTTGGTTGCACGCAACAGATTCTCTGCACCATCAACCTCAACACTGATCCCTAGTATGTGTTTGGAAAGGACCCGCATCGCCTGTGCGGCAACCCAGTTGGCTGCAGTCCTGCGGTGCACAAGAGACAGAAGCAGACAGGAGACCAAGCCGACAGCAGATGCTACAAGGATACACTGGAAAAATAGCAGGATCTGTATATAGAACAACAGAGTGCCAAATAGAGAGCTCAGCATGGTCAAAGCCATAAAATGTCGTTGTAATTTGTGCTAATACGGTATTCTACTAAAATATTGGCTTTTGGAAATGATTATTTTGGCGTCATTTGGTATGGCAGGTTTGCGCCATTCAGGTAGTGTGTTTGCGTTGTGGGCAGAGGGTGTCGTTTGTGCATAGGCAGAAGTGTCATTGGCAGTGTGGTTGGTGTTGGTTTTTGCGGTGCAGACTGATAAGCAGAGGGCAGCAAATGGCAATTAGACCTACTGCTGGATATGCTTAGCAGTAGTAGTCAACAACACTGGCAGTTAAAGCCTAGGAACAACTAACAGCAACAACAGTCCATGGAACATTAACGCCTATGAGGCTGGTAAGCATCTGTTTCCCTCAATAGAAGATATCCTTTAACAAGACCACACGCCTCACTCCTCAAGTACAGCCAGCAAAACCCAGGCAGATGCGTTGAATGGTAGTCTATCCATCCACAAGACAAGACACCTGACACCTGACACCCGACACCCGACAAGCACAAACAGAGAATCACATAATAAAATGCTTACTACATAATTCTCTTTAAACAAAAGTAGATAATTGATATAGTTTCTATATGACTTCTATAAAAAAATACTAACAATACAAAAACAACACACACCCACATTTATGCAAACTATGCACTCTTTGCCAGATGTTGACATGCTTGAAGGTGGATGTCATCCCAATAGCAAATACCAGAACAACAGTCCACATAAAGAAGGCATGTTCATACGTATGCATACGTTGATGGATGTTGATACACCAGAAAACAACCACTCAGAAGAAACAAGAAAAAAACCACCAGCGAAACAAAATAAGGCCAGAACAAGAGGACCATACAGAAAATACACCCCACAGCAAATTGAAAAGTTATTTGATCTTGTTGTCGAAGAAGGAAAGACAGCAAAGGAAAGCATCACTAATTACTGGAATAAACACCAGAACAGCACAGAACTATGTCAACACATACAGGGACGATGTGCAGATGCGTTTGCCTGGGGTTGAACACAAGCTTCACAAGTGATGCTCAGGCAAGTTGAATGAGAAACACTCAGCATTTGATGGTCTTACCATGTCACGCGCAATCAATTACCGAGACTTCCCTATTACCACATAGAATTTATTAAATGCTATGTGGCGATAGAGTGCATCATAACATATCAGAGACTATATAAATGTGGTGTCTGCAAGATTTTCAATAAAGAAACTAAAGTTTATTTTAATTGTAATAGCCCGAATGGTGCAAAACCGCTTATACCAACTCCCTCCAAAATAATCTTTTCTAAACACCAATATTTGCGTGTGACTAGTTTGCCCCATCCACACACCATGACATTGGACAAGCACAAACTTAATACCGTACAATAATAACATTTAACACTTTTTTTTTTTTTAAAAAAAAATAAGATTATATTTTTAAAAGCTATGTTATTTCTATCTAGCAGAGTCTGTGAGACAGAATAAGCTAATGCGCAATACGCGGCGGAGATATCTGCTGGAGCTCGACCAACATGCGCTCTCGGGTGCTGTCTATCAGCTGCTTAAGCTCGGCCTCGCTAACCCCATCCATCGGGATAGGATCAAGAATTTTGACCTTTAGAATACCAGGAGCGCTCCATAGGTTGCGCTTATCATAGATATTGTAAAAATCCATGACAACCACTGGCACTACCGGCACCTTGGCATGGTATGCTAGCAAAAAAGCGCCAGGCTTAAAAGGAAGCAGTCCGGGTCCGTCCTCAAAGCGGCCGCGTGTACCTTCAGGAAAAAACCAGACAGAGACATCCTTAGACCGTAGTTCTTCAGATGCACGCTTAAACATATCGCTGGCGGATTGCTTGCTACCACGCGAGATAAAGATGTCGTCGGCAAGACGCATGAACCAGCCAACAAAAGGATAATAGGAAATAACCCTCTTGGCCAACATGACAGTCTGTTTCGGAAAGACGCGGCCAAGCATGATCAGGTCAAACATAGATTGGTGGTTTCCAGCCAACACGCATGGGCTGGCGCGCTGCAAAATCTCCTCGCCCTCAATCTGAACAGATATCCCCAGCACAATTCGTGTAGTGTAGTAGAACGTGCGAGCAACCAACCAGTTAACTGAGGCCCGTTTTCCACATAACCACAACGCAGGTGCTGCCAGAATTCCCGAAGACGAAGCAACCAGCGCACATAGTGCAAAGTGGATAAGACGCCGGTAGTACCCGATTTTGCGCGAGAACAGACCGCAGCAGGCCAATACTGCGTCGGCAAGCACTGCCCAGAGAAGCCAATGCATGGATTAGACGACGTTGGCGCGAATGGTAGACGTATTTACTCTGTTGATTCGTTCCGTGTTGAGAATGAAGAGCCTTTGGGGCACAGTCGACAGCGCAATTAAAGGTTGCAAGTTTTGTAAACAGAGGGGAAGAAGGCCTGTAGATCGATGCGTATGATAGCGCGTGCGAGTCTTTCTTTGGCGACGAGTGAAGAGAGGCATCTTGTGGCACCAACACCAGCAGCGTCAACAAAGAGCCGCAGTGGGCACAGGCATTTGGTTTCAGCGTTGTTTACCTCTGCTTGTCTTTTTTATTTTTTTTTCTTCCACCCCTTCACTTACCCACTCTACACTCTGTGGCAGCTTAGCTGGGGCTTTTTTGCGTGCAATTATTTGCCACTATACAAGTACAAACGCAGTTCTACTAGTGCGACCCTCGCCACGATGTCCAACCGCATGACGCAAGGAATGGATTATGAACAGGACCACCAGGCCGCGCCCGCGGCGTTTGACAGTCGTGACGCCATGATGCGCCATCTGTTCTCAGGACCGGCGGTTGCGACAGCAGCGAGCGGCGGGCAGATATCATTGCCTCCGGGCATGCATCATATCCAAACACAGCCACAGACAAACCATCAGCAGCAGCAGCAGCAGCAGCAGCAACAACAACAGTCTGCATTTCACGGGCAAGCACAGGCTCCGCAATCTATCCACCAGGCTATTGCAGCCCAAGGGGGTCAGTTTCCGCCTCAGGTGGGTCAGCACCCACCTCATGCAGGTCAGCTCCAGTCTCAGGGCGGAGCCGGAAGCAGCAATAGTGCGCTACTTGCACAACAAGTGCGCCGGATGCGCCACACGCCAGGAAGTGGCGCTGCACGCGGTGAAGGCGGTGATGTGCTAGCGGCAGACGCCTCAGGAGCTTTGTCACGACCGGCAGTTGGCGGTGGCGAGCCTGGTTCGATGACGCGGCGCAACGCATTTCTTGATAGCATCGATCCGGCCATCCGGCGCAAGGTTGAGGCGGCACAGGTGTACTTTCTAGAGTACTATGTCGACCATCTGACGTACGTAGCTAGCAGGAGGCGACGGCTGGAGGACTTCAAGAACGCCATTCGTAGCGTGCACACAACGCGGCAGCATGTGCAAGACTCGTGGGGCAGTCATTGTGGCAGCGAGTCGTCGATCCTGCGGCGGCGGCGCAACCGCACGCGCGAGCGTGAGTTTGACATTCTGGCGCAGATCGGGCAGGGCGGATACGGGCAAGTGTTTTTGGCACGCAAGCGCGACACGGGCGAGGTGTGCGCTCTGAAGAAGATGGCAAAAAAGCTGCTGGTGCGGCTAGGCGAGGTGCAGCACATTCTCACGGAGCGCGACATCCTGCGCACATCGCGCTCCGAGTGGCTGGTCAGGCTGCTCTACTCATTTCAGGATCAGCAGCATCTGTATCTAGCGATGGAGTATGTACCGGGCGGCGACGTGCGCACACTGCTTAACCAGAACGGCATTCTGCGGCACCAGATTGCGCGGTTTTATATTGCCGAGATGCTTGTGGCGGTGGCGGCGCTGCACTCGTTCGGGTATTTCCACCGCGACCTGAAGCCCGAAAATTTTCTGGTAGACGCCACAGGTCACCTCAAGCTCACAGACTTTGGACTGTCGCACGGACACCTCAGCCGCCCCACGCTCGAGGCCATGCGCAAAAAGCTTGACAAGGTCAAGGACCAGGAGCTTACATTCCACTCATCTAGCGAGAAGCGCAGCTTCTACAAGGGCATGCGTCACGACGACATGCCACGTGCTTTCTCGATTGTTGGCTCGCCCGACTACATGGCACCTGAGATCCTGTACACGTCGCTGGCCATGGACCAACAGAAGAAGAAGGTGCGCCAGGGTGGGGACGCGCCCCTTGGCTACGACTTCCGCGTCGACTACTGGTCGATTGGCTGCATCCTGTACGAGTTTCTTGCCAGCTACGCCCCTTTTACTGGGCCGTCCGCCGACGACGTTTGGCGTAATGTCTACCACTGGCGTAAGGCCTTCCGCCGCCCGGAGTTTGATTCACGCGAGGCCGCAGACAACCTGCGCCCCGAGGCCTGGGACCTGATTATGCGCCTGGTCGCGCACTGCGACGAACGTCTGTGCTCGATTAATGAAGCCAGCACGCATCCGTACTTTTGCGGCATGTCGCTCAAGACGCTTCGTACTGCCGAGCACCCACCCTTTGTTCCAGAGCTGCAGTCCGATACGGATAAGGCCTACTTTGATGACTTTTCGAATCCCAATGACATGGAGCTCTACCGTGACGTCTACAACAAGCGCAAGGAACTGGACTCGCTTGTTGATGGCCACGCCGCCAGCGACGGCGTCGATCCCGCTGCATTTATTGGCTTCACTTACCGCCACAACCGCCAGAACCGCTACTTTTAGCTCTTCTATAGAACTTCTGGTTATTTGCTTTCATTAAAAAGCTCTCCAATAAAATCTAAAAGACCATATATTAAGCAATCTTGTTTCTGGTGTGGGACAGTAGTGACAACTCTGGATGTTGTTGTGACATTTGTGTTTTGTGCTGCTGCGTGCTTTTCTTGCAGCGCTTGTAATAAAAATAAAATGATGGAAACTATTGCTAATCTACATGTTATCTTTTGACCAAGTCATTGGATTGTCGTTCTAATGACTTGTATAGTAGTTATGTGTGTACTTTTGTGATATAACCCTAATATTCACATTTAAACCTAACCTTCTAATAATGTCCAATTGGATGCATGCATATATCTACAATACTACTTATGATATAAATACTTGCATAATTGTTTCAGAGTCGTCTCTAAACAGTTGTTTCTGTGTTTTCAACTTTTTTCCATTTGTGCTGCATAATATTGTATTAGCAAATATTTTTTAGTTTAATGCGGAAGAAAGCAATAAAATATGGCTGATATTTCCAGACAATGCTATATGCTGTATTATTGTGTAACCAATTCTACTTTTGATACAAACCAATCAAATGTCTTCAAAGTGACTGAATTTGTTAGATAGCGTGCATTCACTTATTTTACCTAGCGTTGTCTATGGTCGGAAGGACGGAAGGACGGACGGACGGACGGACGGACGGACGGACGGATAAAAGCTAACAAAATGCGTAAAACTAAAACTAAAATTATATATAGAAGGGACAAGAATCCACGTGACTGCTCTAAGCTGTGCTCGTGCGGCATTAACTAACCAGAGACCAAGTTAATCAGCCAGGATGTGCAGGTGAGCAGCTCTGCCCATGAGATCGACGACCTGCATCCCAACGCGTGCAAAAGCACTCGTTGACTGATGAGTTGCGCGTGCAAAAGCAGATGGGAAAGCACATCACACACGCTCTGCACGCGCTTGCGCTTTGCTTTTGGGCTGCGTCCAGCTGATGCGCGAGGCTGGATGACGGAGGGCAGCAGTATCAGCGGAGAAAGAGGGGGCGCAACATCCTTTCGCATCCACTCCTCTCTTTGTGCTGGTTGCCCTGCATCGACTGTCTTCTTAGCTCCGCTCAGCGACCGCCTTTGACGCGTCCCAGACACTACTATTACACTTTACACCAGCCAAGCTCATTGTCAACAAAATATGGACAGTCCGCTGCCGACGGAGAAGCATAGCGGCCCACCAGAGCAACCCGAGCCTGCATCGCAGCTGTCGCCGCAACAGGTAAGCTGCGTCACTTTTCTAGCGACACTGCAGAGCGCGTAACTTGTGCGGCTAATCCACATCTGCACCTGCGTCTATGTAGATGGCAAAGCGCCTGCGTACGCGGCTCCGGCAGGCTCGTGTGGCAATCGAGCGCGATCTCGGACACTCCCTAACAGCCATTGTTCCCCCGCCCACGACTGTGTCGCGAGCCCCCGCGCGGGGGTCGTCAGCCCTGGGCGCCCGTGCGCACTCTTACTCCCTCGGGGACTTTCCCGCTCTGGCAAGCGAGCCGGCGAGCCCCGGCGGCAGTAGTGGCACAAGAGCTACTGCGCTCCAGCGGCACTGGAGCGCTCTACCACTTTCCGCTGCGCGACATAATATACAGACGCACGGGCGGCCTACCACGATTCCACGTCTACTGATGCCACCTGGCTCGCCGCACACGCCGCAGCTCCAGCCGCAGGACAGCGAAAACGAAATTGCTCATACTATTCTGATGCTGGCCACTCCGCCTGCTGCCCGTGCACCGTCGTTCTCGGAATCACCCTGCCATCGGCCGCTGCGCATCAGCGGACAGGGCGCGGCGAAGAGCCGGCGCTTAAGCTTTTCGCGCTACAACCCCGGCGTAGAGCGACCAGTTAAACGGGTGCGTGGTAAAGAACAGCCACAGAGCGCGGACATGGGCGGGGGGCTTGGGACGCTCAATCTGTCTCAAGTAGTCGCCCTATCGCCGCTCTCCACCACCGCGACCCGGCGCAGAAGCACGGCGCGCGGCGCAGAAGCAGAAGCCCAACAGCAGCCGCAGCCTCCAAAGTAGCAGCGCCGGTACTTTGGTCGCACGTGGAAGATTATCTATTAACAGCCATATTCTATAGGAATAAGCGCTCATCTATGCACCGTAGAGCACATGGCTGCGAGCCAAATAGGCAGCCATGTTGGATCGCGCCATCTTGTTGAACACCAGGCTGGCCGCGTGCGCGTGCAAAGCATTGGAAAACTCGTACTCTATGCTGAAGCATACCAGCGTGTGTCCCGCGGCCCTGTCACCGCCCTTCTGTACAGTTGGCCCCAGCGGGGGCTTGTAAGCGCCTTCCGGCGCATGTGCAAAGTCCCACACGGTGCGCATGTACGTGAACATTCCATCCGACTGATCTGCTGTTGCGGTGATCCGCCACGGCCGCTCCAGCACCACGTCTGATGTGTACCGTTCGTGGAACGGCGGGTACCCGACAGCCAGCTGCGCCTGGACACTGCGCCGCTCCGCTGCTGCCGCCTGCTTTGCTGGCTCGTGTGTAGACACCATTTCTGTTCGCCATGTATTGTGGAGCACTACCGACTCGGTGCACAATGGCACGTATTCGCGGTATCGGTCAATGTCAGCAACCAAGTCAAAGATCTGCTCTCTGGTGTACGGAAATACCTGCGATTCCTGGAAGCGCTGCCTAGAAGGCCGTTGGCCAAAGCCTACCGGGAGTAGCAGAAACCCCCTTCTTCCACACGCAAACGCTGTGCCAACGAGGCTACTACTCTGCACTCGTAGCAACAAAGCCATATCTACCTTTCTAGCCTGTGTATATGCGTATCTGCCGTATATATGCGTATCTTCTCTCTATAGCGCGTTGCTAGATAAAGCAGGCTCCGTGTTCTGCAAGTGTTCCAGGGCGGGTAAAGTATTGTAGTGAGAACAAAGACGAAGAGCGTGAATCGCGCATTCCCCCATCATTCTGCAAGTCCTTCTTTCTCTTTACCTTTCAGCAGTAGTTACTAATTTCACGCAATACCTCCATCTCAAAAAAAGACAAAATAATGGCCAGCAAGACCGAAGGTAAGTTACTAGATTCACAGCAGGAACAGTAAGGTCGCGCGCCTTGCACCAGCTTAACGCTGCTTTCCTCGCATGCGGAATGCCAACGTAGTTGTCTAAACAGCAGAATCGCCATCCTCTCGCTATGCCATGTAGACCAGATACTACGCAGCCGTCTTGTTGCTGAAGACCGCACGCTTAAGCGTGGTCTACGACAGCTCTCGACCATGTGCTCGCGACACTCTCGTCTTTCGCCGAATGAAACCCAGCAGGCATGCCAGCAGGTGTTGCAGGAGGTGCGTTGGTTTCGACATACGGTTCAGGCGGCAGTGCAGAGCCAGCGACGGTGCATTCAGGAGATCAGACTTTATACAGAACAACAGTCTGCCCTTGAGAACCAGATTTCCGAGGCTCGTGCCGAGGTTGCGCGTCTGGATGACAGCCTTGAAGAGTCGCGTAATCACAAGCGGCACAAGATTGCATATGACGAGATTGCCGGCGAGGCCAACAAACGCCCAGCGCGTGCAAGACTTGAAGCCGAGATTGGCGAGATAAACGGAGATATTGAGCAGCTCATGCAGGAGGAGGCATCACACGGGGCCGTGACTCACTCGCTGCACGCACAGTACTCTGTTGTGGTCGGCGAGCTGAAGAAGCTTGCCGATATGTCGAAAAGCGCGCTGAACATGCAGGATCTGGGAATCTACTTGGGCGATGGTGAATTACACGCCGAGAAGACTGGCTTTGAGGGGAACCCGCATGCCTTGGCTGACATGACTCCGACTACGCTGCATCAGCCCTATGACTCTCATGATGACTTTGGTACTCCTATCGAAGATCCCGATGCTTCTGGTGAGGACCAGTCTGATGTTTGCTCGGATGCAATTGTTGCCCAAGACAATGTCGTTGATGTTGCTGGGATTGCGGTCGAGGAAGAGGGCGAGGAAGGCGAGTGTGGCGAGGAAGAGGACGAGGAAGGCGAGCTGCTTGGCTGATCTATGCGGTTGGGAGTGAGCACATGTGCTTGTACCACCAGCACCAAACCTTGGACACAATCAATGCTCTGCTAGTTAGACAAGCCCTGCGGGATCATTGTATCCGGTTTTACTTAGAGACTAGTACGTGTAAACTGCTTGCAGAAACGGTTTACAGGCCCAGTGCTGCATCCTTGCACATGCATTTCTTTCTGCATCAGAATTTCCGTATTCAGTACCAGATCTTGTATCTGGTAGGTAAAGGACTCCTTGTCGCACAGTACTTTTGCTTTGTATTACAAGACCTCGAACCTTGTTCTAACAGCCGAATATTTCTTTCGCGTTTTCTGTCTACTTCTTGCAATGGAGGACTTCTTTTTGACACATCGTCTAGAAGCCTTTATCCCAAAGCATCAACATCAACACACATATAAAATCTGTTTCATGAGTTTTGTTAGCTTATGTTTGCCTGACCGATCGCCCATAGACAACGCTAAGCAAAATTAATGAATGCGCGATATCTGACAAACTGCAGTTACAATCATTTGGCTGGATTTAATAAAAATAAAACTGGTCAAGCAACATATCCTAGCATATAACGCTATCTAGGAATATTGGATGCATTCTGAGGCTTTGGACTTTTTCAAGAGAGAAAAGATCATCAGGAGAAAAGTTAGGTATCATGGGATTTTTTCTGTACAAATGAAAAGTGCCTTGACCCTGAGCTGTGGTGCGACCCTGCTTCTTGCAATCTGTAACCAAATCTGGGCCTTGGGATCGCGATGATGTTGGTATTTTAAACCCCCTAACATCCTCTATTAAGACTGCTAGAAAAAGGAAAGACATGGACATTTTCAATGCAAATGTATTGTATACTGTATTTTGCAAAAGTATTATAGCGTTAAGAAAAATTATTTTAGCAGGAGTTGGTATAGCAGGTTTGCGCCAATTATGTAATGTGTTTGTACTGCAGGTGTTGTTTGCACATGGTTGTAGGGGTTGTTGGCAGTGTGGTTTTGCGTTGGTGTTGGCAGTGGAGTAGGAAGCAGCCACTGGCAACTACACATGTCCTGCGACATGGGTAGCAATCGCAGTCAGCAGCACTGGCAGTGACAGCCCATGGAGCATCAACATCTGCGATGCTTGCTTTCATTTGATTCACTTGGTAGACAATACTCTTTAACTAGTCCATATTCTTCTCTTGTCTCAATACACAGCCAGCAAAAGACAGCCTATCCATCCACAGGACAAGACACCTGACAAGCACAAACTGAGTATTATATAATAAACATTTACTACATAATCCTTTTTAAACAAAAGTAGATAATTGATATAGTTTCTATATGACTTCTATAAAAAAAATACTAACAATACAAGAACAACACACACCCACATTTATGCAAACTATGCACTCTTTGCCAGATGTTGACATGCTTGAAGGTGGATGTCATTTCAATAGCAAATACCAGAACAACAGTCCACATAAAGAAGGCATGTTCATACGTATGCATACGTTGATGGATGTTGACACACCAGAAAACAACCACTCAGAAGAAACAAGAAAAAAACCACCCGCAAAACAAAATAAGGCCAGAACAAGAGGACCATACAGGAAATACACCCCACAGCAAATTGAAAAGTTATTTGATCTTGTTATCGAAGAAGGAAAGACAGCAAAGGAAAGCATCACTAATTACTGGAATAAACACCAGAACAGCACAGAACTATGTCAACACATACAGGGACGATGTGCAGATGCGTTTGCCTGGGGTTAAACACAAGCCTCGCAAGGAATGTCCAGGCAAGTTGAATGAGGAACACTGTTGCACACTAACCTAAAATTTAGCCTGCAAGGCCCAAAAGGGCAATCTCTTAAGACTGTTCTAGTCTTAAGAGTTTTAGGATTACTTTATTCAACAGGCGAAGCCCGATCACACTTACCAGTGTGACAGTCTATCTCATTGACAAATATCATACATCAGTGACCTGTCCTGTTTTTTATCATTGGCTTGTGAAGTTTCACTGGGTTGATATTCTGCGTCTGTGGCAGTGGAGAAATCATCTGTAAGTTCTTTGTCATGTTCTGCTGTGTTGTACCGGTGAGAGATGTTCTGAGGATATTGTAGTGTCTATTGAATGAAATGCAGAAAAACATAAAGCTAGTGTTGATTCTGTGGTAAACCCAGTGCCTACACCCAAGACCAAGGTGTGGGCCAAAGCAAAGGCCAAGGCGAGGGTCAAGAAAACGCCTAGGGATAATCCTGCAGAAAATATGCCTAATCGCATTTGGAACCAAGATTTGGCTGCAGTCATTAACATGCAGGCTATCCGTCATAGCCTGCGAGATGACAATGGAATTCCTAGAGCATTCCAACAGGGAAACAATAATGCCCTTGCAGCACCACAGCCTCGTCGTCTGAGAACATCAACTAGTTCTGTATCTGGGATCACTAACTCAGGCTCTGCAAGTACATCCGCAGCTTCTCAATCTCGTTGTAACAGGGAATCTGCTTGGACAGTGTCTGCGACTGCTGGAATAAGTGCTACATCTGTATCTGTGACTGCCGGCCTAAGCAATTTGCAGGCCGAGTATCCTGCCTCAGATAGTGATGATCCACTTATAAAGTGGCGCAGACTTGACAAAGGAAAGGAGACAGAATACTAGTGCGATGCACTAAATCGCAGTATTTTACAGAATACTGAAACTGTTCTAAGGCCAGCACGCATCTGCAGTTCAGTTGGTTTTACCAATTCTTCTGTTAGAGAGCCCTGGCTGAACACTATACTTTCAAGGTAAGTTTTCTATGTTGTGCTGCTAAAGCGCGAGTGCCTGTGTATTAAATGGATATATTGTGGATGTATTTATTTATTAATTTACAACTGCTACTAATACGCAATGTTTTTTACCGTTTCATTCTTTTCCACCGCCAACACAAATGCAAAACCACACTGCCAATGACTTCTCCGACCGTGCACAAACAACACTCCCACGCATAACGCAAATGCACTGCCCGAATGGCGCAAACCTGCTATACCAACTTCCGCCAAAATAATATTACGCCAACGCTAATACTTTTGCAAATTACAGTATCTTTGTGATAGGCCACAGCAATCTGCAATGCGTCGCAAAAAAAAAACACCAAGCACCCTAAGACGCAGTCATTACAACAATAACAACATCCAAGGCAGTCACCACTACTTTTAATTAGAAACTAGTTACTCACTTTATCTCTTTTTTTAACTTGTTTTGAGTTTTTTAGCTTAACATTTATTAAACTACATAAAATAACGTTAGGTTTTGTAGTTTTTAAGGTTTTGATTGTTTGTATTCAAAGATTCCGGAGGAAACCCGTGCAAACGGGGGGAAAATCTGTAGAAAAGACTAATTTATACTTGTTACTGAAGAGGATTAACAGAAATGTGTAACCAAAGAAGGTCACGACACTACACCAGCTGCTTATGTAGTATACACACTCAATGTTGCTTCATATCCTATATTACATCCCATGATGCGCGCCATTTGCAAGCGCCGAGCTGCTGTCCGCCACTCACCTTGTCCAAAGAGCTTTCCGTTCTAGTTTCTCTTAGTTTTGAGTGTGATCTGGTCAATAGAGGCCAGTTTTCAAATCCACGCATCCGAGCAACGTGCTTCTGTGTAGTATATGTTGATTGCAACTCATGTAAAAAAACTGACCGCGCTTCTGGGCTTCCGAAAGCGCTTATAATGACGCTCACTGGCGGTACATCGCCCCATCGTGGGGGTTCTTTGCAACTACACGGTGCAACACCCGAAGTAACCCTTACTAGCGGACGCAGGTGGCTGCTGTCAACCGAGGAGATGGTACATGCACGCCCTTTTCGAGACCCCACTGGCATCTCTGTATTTTGGCGCGCTGCTGTTTTTAGATCAGACTGAGTAGAAATAGCCAAACTGTAGGACATCCTTGCAAGCGGCGCTGATTGCATTCGTTTATGCCCACTGTAGGCTGGAAAAATCACTGGAGAGGGCATAAGCACAGCATGCTGGTAGTTTTCAGCCATGGGTGCTCCATTTATTCCAAGAAACTCCTCACTATCTGAGTTAGATGTCTTAAGCGCGCACAGCGTGGGTGTCGCCACATGCGCATACGAACCTGGTAAACGCTGCCCACCATAAATATTAGTTGGCGTAAAGTACACGTGCCGTTTACGTCCGCTGATAATCCAATCTTTACCATCCAGCACATTACCACTAGGCTTCAACCGTTGTTTTTGAGGCCCTATGCACGCAAAGACTGGCATACTACAAAGCAATACTCCAAAAATGATTAAAATGCTGATATCCTAGAAAAACAACCTGAACTCATACGAATGCCGTCGGGCTTGATGTACTACTC
Organism: Coemansia reversa NRRL 1564; assembly: GCA_002705745.1. Lineage (NCBI taxonomy): Eukaryota > Fungi > Kickxellomycota > Kickxellomycetes > Kickxellales > Kickxellaceae > Coemansia > Coemansia reversa. The sequence goes on from KZ303499.1 coordinate 404,459, forward strand.
GACTAAACGTCTGGGGACGACGCATCGCCAGTATAGCCAGTCATGCCTGGCTGGAGCAGTTATTGTTGACGGTACCCAAAAGCAATTTGGACAATAGGCAGTAAAATCATAGTATTCTCGTCAAAGGTTTTTTTTTTAATACAGATGCTGTTAAAAGCCATGCACCAATGCGTACTTGTAGTTGTTTGTCCTGCAACTAGCCGCGTCAAGACCAACATCTACTGCGTGCTGTTGTTGAGACTAGCTATTCAGTAATATATTTGATGACAAGGCTGATTATTTATTCCTCGCGAACAAGGGTCACAATGTTTTCTACGTGGAAAGTCTGTGGGAAAAGATCAAATGGCTGAACGCCCTCTATACGGTACACTGCTTCTGGCTTTGCTTCTGTGCTTGCTGCTAGACCATCAACACTAATAGCACCTCGGCTGTACATATGTTGTATATCTCTTGCCTGCGCTGGCACACCACATGCAATGTATACAATGACACGAGGACCATAAGAAATAAGCTGATCAAGAAAGTCTGGACTGCTTCCCTTGCGCGGTGGATCGATAATAACTGCAGTCCTATCGGAGCTTGCGCCAACTCTTTCAAATATTTTCGATGCGTCACCCAGAATAAACTCGGCGTTTTTGACATCATTAATATTAGCGTTGTAGTCAGCACAAGAAATAGATTCGCGAGAGATCTCAATGCCCAGAACTCTTTCAAATCCCATATGACAGGCAATACCAAACAGCCCTGATCCACAGTATGCATCAATCAAGGTCCGGAGGCCGCCCGCGCTGCTGTCAGAGACAGACAGCATGCGGCTCCATTTTTTCAGCTCATCGCGCACGTATCCCGTAAATGCAGGGAGAATGGATGCGTTGTTTTGGAAAAAAGATGATGCAGGGTACCGGAATTTTAGGTCACCCACAATATCGGTTACCCAGCTCTTCGGATCAAGTGTATAGGTCTTTGTCAACTCGGAAGCTGGCACCGTCGCAATGTCAACCCCATCTTCCCTAGTAACATTGGTTTCGCGCACCAGCAACGTCGCGCCACGTTTAAACGATGACATTTTTGTCCTAGCTTCCTTGCGCGCATCAGCAAAACCATGCCGCACAGCATCAGTTCCGATTATACAGTCCTCAATGTCCAACACGCGGCGCTGGCCTGATCTGGTAAATCCGATAGGCACCTGCTCAGACAGTTGATTGTGCTTGTGTACGTCAAAGTGCGGCGTAAGCTTTGTGCGATAGCCAAGCCGTAGCGGAGAGTGTACAACAGGTAACACTGTCAGACCCGCAAAGAGTGGGTTGGCGTGCGTAAAAGCGCGCTGAACAACCCGGTGCTTGAAGCGAAGCTGATCTTCGTATCCAAGGTGCTGGAGCTGGCACCCGGAACATTCGCCATAGTACTTACAAGGTGCCTCAACACGCAGCGGCGACTGCTCACCGATTCCAAGAAGGTCGGCCTGTGTGTACCCCCACTCATGGCGCACCGATCTCACTCGTGCCCGCTCGCCGCCCAACGTAAAGGGTACTGCAAACACCCATGGACGGCCCCCGCGGGAGACCAACTCGCGAAGCTCCTTGGGCGACTCTCGGGTCGCGATTCCCATGCCACGCTCGGTGAGCTCGTGAACATATACATCAAGCTCGCATTCAGTCAGCTCGCCGCCTGCAAGTTTTGCTGGAACAGGGGGGTTCCGGCAAAACAGCGTCTCGCCCTGCTGATCGCCTACAGGCCAGCCAAACGCTGAAGGCAGCTCTGTAGTACGGGAGGATGCACAGCTAGAAAGCCATGTTTCTTTTAGAAGCAGCTCTACCGCTTCAAGCACTGATTCGTCAGCGCTGGCCTTGCGCACCTGACGCGTCTTTCGCGGACGGACGCGCTGGGACTTTATGCGCTTTTGCGCGGTGCCAGCAGCCGATGTTTCGGCAGTGGCCATGTGCGTCGGTGACACCCCACGCTTGGCGCCTATGCTGGTAACTGCGCCCTCAGACATTTGTCTCTCTCCAAGAGACGCTATACAGACAGTCGTAGAAGTGGTAATTACTCTACAGGTGGAGACAATTGAAGCGCACGCAGCGTTGTTGCTGATACCGTTCGAAAATCTAACAAAGTACATGCAAAGCCAAGAGACACCTGTGTAAGGAGAGAAATTTTTGCTTGATATTTTTTCCACAAATCTTGGCAGCAAAAAATCCATCAGCAACTACCTACACGTGACTATAAATTGGCAGACGGCTAATGATGGGTGGTGGTGGGTGGCCTTTCCTGTCCTTACTAACTACCTTGAAGCATTGCTCTACTTTGCTATCATCATTTAAAGTATTTTTTTTTGCGATTGTGTGCGCATCTGTTTATATTTGCTGCCTCATAGAATTGGTTAGCGACAAATGGCGGATAGGAACGCCCTTCTAAAGCAGATTCAGAAGGGAAGAACACTTAACAAGACAGTGACAAATGACCGCTCTACACCGAATGTAGGCGGCTCTAGCGGCGGTGGCAGTAAACCGCCTATGGCCGCTATGGGACTTCCTCGCCCTCCAATAATTCCTTTGACGGGAAACCCTGGCGGGGCGGGCAAAAGCGTATCTGCAGAATCACAAACAGCACCGATACCGATGCCCGGCTTCGGTAACTTGTTTTCGAAGGAGCGGCCAAAACTTAAGCACCGCGCAGGAGGCGTGGATGTAGGAAGAAGTATGTTGTTGTCAGTTATGACGCCTTTTATGGCTTTAGCGGTGTATTCTTAGGCCCTTGGATTCTTAAATTTGTCTAACAACCAACACCATCATGTATTTTGGATATGTATTGTAGCAAGCGAGGAAAATGGCTCCTCAGCAGCCAAACACACGGCGGCGGAGCCATCGGAGCAGAGCTCGGCGGGGCAAAGGATTGCCAACGGTTTGCGGTTTTCTCTACCTTTTCGCCGAAACAGTCGCGGCCGTGGCGAAAGCCAGTCTGGCAGCGAGTCAGAATCTTTTGGCAGCAAGCCACGGGCGGCTCTATCACCGGGCCACAATGATGGGTCGCCAGCAATTCCAGAACGGCGACCAGATAGCGCGAGAAACTGGGCGCCGCCAGCACCTTCTGCATCGGTCTCACGACCGGCAAGTTCGGTCAGTACCAAAAGGGTGCCCCCACGACCACCATTGTCCAGCAAGCCTCAGATCAAACCAAAACCTGTGGGCCTTGTGGCAGGGCGTATAGGCTCTGCGCATTCGCCGCCCGCTGCTGGAGCCGGCGGTTCGTCTAGTCTTCGCGACCAGCTACGCCCAGTCTCGTCTCCCACGCAGGACCTACCACAGACGTTCTCTAGGACCTCTGCAGAGGATCATAATGATTCAGGTGGCATCATTGCCGAGAGTCAGGGAAGCGTCAGCTCGCTAGCAGGGATGTTTGGACAGAGCGTTAGGAGCAAGAATATTGGACATGGTCGCACGCTGACTGGCAGCACATTCTCGGGCCCTGCATCGGTGCCCAAAACACCCGCCAGAGCGCCCCCGCCTCCACCTAATTCGACAAATAGCGGGGGCGCATCACACAGACGGACGAACAGTGCCGCAGCGCCTAGCCAGCCGCCTCCGCCTTTACCGCCGTTGTCATTATCACCCGCAGCCAAAGGTATACCTGTTCGTGAGGGTAAATGGACCTTTCATCCACTCTCGGATCTCCCACCACCACCGCTAGTAGGGAAGATTGCTCGGCACACGTACCCAAGTGGGAACTTTACGGGTAGCACTATTAATCTTGACGCATAGGGCACGCTCTTTTGCATCCTACGGAGCTATGAGCGACGGTTTGGCGGGTTCTCCGCTTGAGTTGGTTTGCAGAGGCTTTATATATTCTTGTTCTTTTCATGTTGGGTGTTTGTTTTTTCAACGATAACACCAAAAGCCAGGCGCTTTACACATGTGTATCAAGCCAGCAATAGCAATCTTTGATCAGCTGCGAGAAGACGAACAATACCCTTGAATCAGGTGGAAGGGCTCAGTGCCATGGCAATTGTCTCTATGGCAAACATAATTCTGCTGCCTTTTGCCCATACATGACTGCGACTTGTTTACAATTTTATATACACGGCGCTTGCTGCCACTGTTTCAATCGTGTAGGATTTCTGCAGTTTAATACTTCTGTGTAGTTAACTCTACTTCTTCAACATTCTGGCAAGTGTTATAAGCCTAGCTTCCAGCACCCAGTTGTGAGTGACGCTTGGGCAGTTGTACCCAAAGGTAGATGCAAAAGTCGCCGCTTGCACGAGCTCCTGCAATTGAGGACGCACCACTAACGCCGACACTGCAATGTGAAGACGATAGCGCCGATCTAAAGTCTTCCAGCGCACGTACACTAGCTGACTGTGCTTCCTATGCCGACTACAGCAATCTGGCTCTGGCAGAGCCGCCCTGTGGTATATCTGGTAAGCTACCGCGCGCTTCTGAGGCACGCAGAAGCAGCGGCACCTTTTCCTCATGCACTCTTGGGAGGAGCCCTTAAAGAACAAGCATGTGACAGAAATTAATATCCTCAGAGCATGACTGCGCCTGTGCTAGACCAGGCACATCTCCACATCCAGAACGTCTTGCTTCTCTTTTCTGCTATTCGGGTTGCAAAACAATAAGCTAACCCAGCTTGATGGTACTATCTGAAACGTAGAAGAGGCTGTGGTTCTCGATCTGAGTCACAATGCACTTACGCGACTACCACAAGGGATTGGATACGCATTTTTAGCCCTCCACACACTTGATATATCGTATAACCAAGTGGCAGTGTTACCCGAGGACATTGGTCGTCTCAACAGCCTGCGAGCGCTTTATACGAGCAACAACATGCTCGAGAGTCTTCCGCGTTCGATCGATGCGCTACAGCATCTCGAGGTCTTAGACATCTCCGGGAACTGTATTGCATCGCTGGAACCGCCAATTTCGCGTCTCTCCGTCCTTCGCATACTAAATATCGGTGAAAACAGACTTACTAGGCTACCATCCTTTTTGGGATTGCTAGTAAAAACCCTGCAAGTGCTGCTCGTTGACGGAAACCCATTCGATCGTGCCCATCAGGCCCTGGTCGAGCCAATTCTTATTAAATTGCCGAAAGAAGCGATACGGGTCACGAAAATGGCAGAAAGGACGATGCGAGCGCTGACAGGGTCCAATATGCAAAATGGATCTGCAAGTAATATTATTACGTCTACCGGTGCCGCCGATGCCTTATCGACACCACCAAAACCTAGAGAGTATATGGCAACACTTAGGCAGCTAGTGAATGCTGGCTTTCGTCGTCGCCGTCGTCGTGCTCGTGACCGAGGCACATCAACGCCTCAGGGAGCACAAGGATTTGTCACTAGCAGTGAGCACTTTGTTTCTGCTGACAGCGTCAGTCAGAGATCCACATATGATGGTTTACATAGTCCAGCAGCGGACGCGTTAGCTGAGCCACTTCAGGATGTGGCAAATGTGGCCCATGTTCTTTGGCGGCTGCGCGATGAGTGGGATCTTGACCCGCAACATAGCGAGTCTCACATTGTCGACAAGCACATCGCACAGCTGCGCAGCTATGACGCGCAGACAGCGAATGTGCGCGTAACCAACGAATTTCATCGCATAGTCGAAGGCAAAACCGGCAGCAGCCTTCGGATGAAGATTCTTTCGGAGCTTCTTGTCACTGAGGTTACCTATGTGGACACGCTAAAGAATGTCGTTGGTGTGTATCTTAATCCCATGCGCGAGGCAAAGATTCTCGCCGAGTCAGAACTGCGAAAGATTTTTTCCAACGTCGAGGTGATTTTGGCATTCCACAATGACCATTTTCTCCCTGCCATCACGCATGCTCTTTCGCAGCCACAGATGGCCATAGGCAACGTGTTTCTGCAACACAGCGCGCATTTTCGCCTGTATTCCACATACACTAACAGCCACGACACAAGTGTGCACACGCTCGCTGCGGTGCTCTCTCGCCGGTCTGTTAGTAGCTTTTTGCGCAATGCGCGCCATGATGTCACGCAAATTGGCCAGGTCAGTCTTGATGGCCATCTTCTCACACCTGTGCAGCGTCTTCCGCGCTACCGCATGCTGCTCACTGATCTCCTCGCAAACACCCCGCGTACACATTCCGACTACCAACCATTGGCCGCTGCGCTTTGCGAACTTAACCGGTCCATCTGTGAAGTCAACGAGCGCAAACGTGTCCACGAAAACCTGCTACTATTGCAGCGTCTTCAGGAGCAAATCACTGGAGCTGCTGACATTCCGCTGATCGCTCCTCACCGTCTGCTAAAACTTGTTGGTAACTTTCGCATACAATCGCTTTGTTCATCAATTGTCACCAAACCCGACGCAGAACTTAAACGCAGCAACTCAGGCTCTGTATACCGCTACTACTTATTCAACGACATGCTTTTGCAGTGCTTGTCCGGCATGAACAAGGACATGCGCGTAAGCCGAGTCTACTGGCTGCGCTCACGTCTTGCGCCCGCTGATGTCACCCATGATCATAGATTGCGTATTGTTGATGCCGAATGCATCCTGTACCTTCAAGGCGATGTCGAAAGTGTGCGCCGTTGGGCTTGCGAGATTAATCGTCGCCTGGCAGACTGATGCTTGTGAATATATGCCAGCACGTGCTTGTCCCCCCTAAGTCTGCTCCCTGTGTTTCTATATTACGTTACAAGTTCTTGGTGCATGCGCATCACTAACAGTGACATTTAACGGGGTTTCTGCTTGCTGCTACTTTTCCATATGCTCAGTTTCTGAATCTCATGCCTCTCTATATTGAAGAGTCTAACTCAATCTCAGTTATAATTCCCAATAATGGTATACGAGAACAAACGGCAGTCGATTCTGCAGCTTTTTGAAGATAAGCCTCGAATTAATGTATGTGCACCTATGGTACGATACTCAAAGGGCGCTTTTCGTGAGCTTGTGCGTGATTATGACGTCGATATTGCCTACACGCCTATGATATTGGCAGATGTTTTTAAATCAAGTGCATTTGCACGTCAGGACTATACGACCAACAATAGTGACTGTCCAGTAGTGGTGCAATTTGCAGCACATAATCCCACTGATTTTGCACAGGCAGCGGAACTTGTTGCACCCTATGCTGATGGAATTGATCTAAATTGTGGATGTCCACAAAAGTGGGCCTATAAGGAGTGCATAGGCGCCTACTTGTCTGAGAGACCGGAAGCTGTGCAGGACATGCTACATGCAATAAAGTCCGCGGTTAACATACCGTGTTCCATCAAGATACGAAAGCATCCATCTGACATGCGCAAGACTGTGGAGCTTGTTCGCCGTGCTGAAAAAATGGGGGTTGACTGGATCACTGTTCATGGACGCACACGTCACCAGAAGAGCACTGAGCCTGTTGATTATGAGGCTATCCGACTTGTTAAAGAATCTGTCTCCATACCTGTACTTGCCAATGGTGGAATATTCTCCATTTCTGATGCAGATACAATGTATTACAAGACTGCTGTTAATGGTGTCATGTCTGCCCGTGGACTACTTCAAAATCCAGCACTATTTGCTGGCTATGCGCAAACTCCTTTGACATCTGTCGAGAAGTATGTTAACCTCGCACTTGCCTATGGCACACCATTTTTTATCCTACACCATCATTTAATTTTTATGTTAGAATCGGTGATGAGCAGTGTTGAGCGCAAAACATTTAACTGTTTATCTTCTACCCCAGCCATTCTAGACCATTTATTGTTCTACTATGGCATAAAATGTACTTTGTAGGCTGTTCTACCCCTGCTCCTATTATACCCACCAGCAGATTAGGGGAAGCCAAATACTATGCTCATTACCATCTTAATCAGAATGCCTTTCTTCTCCAAGAAAAATTGGGTTTATTGTATTTGTTTGAATATCAGTTGTTATTTTTATCATGTACGTCAGTGGTGAAATCCAGATAGTTCCAATTGGTCCAGATGTCTCATTCACAAAGTACATAGCTAGAGTGAAAACTATCATGGAAGCATCAGGCCTCCAGCATACAATGCATGATTCTGGTACTAACTTTCAAGGCGATTATACACTAATTATGCATGTTACTCAGGATTGCATGCAGTCAGTTCTAGACAATGGTGCTCCTAGGGTTCTCTGCTACCTAAAACTGGGCACTCGCACTGACAAAGATTACTCCACTGAGCAGCCTGCAGCTGCAAAAGTGGAGAAATACCTAAAGGCAAAGCCTGAAGGTATGTGATTAAGAAACTTTTCTCTTCTACTTACCCCTTTTGTAAGAAATCACGTGACCAGTGAAAGTGTTTAAAATAAATAAACAAAACTTACTGAATTCGAATGTGATGGCAATGACTCCTCCACCGCCAGAGGGCAGAACTGAGGGTGTATGGTTGGAGGTGCTTAGATGAGGTCTACCACCATCTGAGGCACCCGTGGTGCAGCATGAAGGCTTACCACTAAACTCACTGGGCAATAGGCACCAGATAGCTGGTAGAAAACCTACTATCACTCTTCCAGCCACTAAAAATGTAGTTTATAGCGTTTTTATTTGATATTTCAATGCTATTAACGAAATAAAAGAATAGTTAGAAACTTAAAACAATTTATATATTAAAGCTTAAATCGTTGTTGCCTTGGTCTCTCCAATTCACTAGCCTAACAATTCTATTAAGCTATTGAATATGAGATGTGAAGGACTTCAAAGAAAACGAAACTAATGTTGAGTGAGAGGAGGGCACCTTAAAAGGGGCCCTCCAAGTCCTTGATCAAATTCTTGGTCATCAGTATAGTCATGAGATACGGACAACTGAGGAGAAGGTCTTGAGGGAAACGGATGTCTTGAGGGAAAGTGATCATGAAAAGATAAATGCAGGAAACACTGCGCTACTGTGCATCCACAGTAGCGAGATTTCCTACATCACCCCCGGCTAGCTGAGAGCTAGGGGCTATCGCTCACTTGCTTGATTGCCTTAAGAAGCCTCTTGCGATTAGCGTCATTCTTAACAGTGTGCGCGTAGGCTGTATGTAACAATCAAAACGGAACCAAGGTTTCTCTTCCAAACAATGTAAACAAAGAAACCTTAAATACTATGTCACCCCGCATATTGCAGGGTGTTGATCGTGTGCCCGCTAATCATTTGATCCATGTGACACTCCCCCCGATTTATACTCTTGTCACGCTGTTCTTTCCCGAATACGTCGGGAATGTCGTGAGGGGCGCTTGTTTGTCTTGCGCTGACTTCCGAAATCCATCAGCGCTTTGTGGGCATTCTTAAAGGCATCAGCCGGTTCCCAAGAGTTATCTGCATCGTCATAGCCAACCCACTTGACTAGCAATTGATGAATCTTCTGTCCTGAACCCTCCTCGACTATAGTGCGCTCATCGAGGATCTTGTCAACTTCCCATTCAGCTTGGTTATCAATCATCTCAGGTGCAGGATGGTAATTAGTGAATTGGAAACGATCGGATGATTGGAACTTTCGCAGGTGTTCCACATTAATCACTGGGTTAATCTTCAGTGTCGATGGAAGATCCAACTTGTAAGCATTTGGCCCTTTTGCTTCAAGAACCTTGTACGGCCCATGCCACTTGTCCCAGAGCGTGCGTTTGTCATCCGACTTTA